>CAWUFW010021659.1:0-115086 GCA_963921515.1 Calotriton arnoldi
TATACACTATACCTCATTTTGGTGTAGTATATATAGAGCCAGTTTCTTACATGGCCACATCTTTATTTGGTCAAGCGTTTAGCCCCTTCGACAATCTGACACTCAGTTGTAAAATAAATCCAAAATTTCTCAATATATAAATAGAAAAAGTCACAGTGAAAAAAGTCTTACATGTACATCGAAAAAGGAAGACTAGACATTTCATACCTCATATGAAACAAGGGGTCCCAGCTAACTCCATGTGCGGACCCTATCAAGTCACTAACCTTCTATTGGACTAAGGTACAAAATAAAGTGAAAACAATCCTTCAGTTATGAAGTTTAGCCCCAGATGCTCTTTTGAAGGAGGTTGTTTTTTACTTCAATGGTTGTAAAGCCATTGCAGTCGCCGCCCATGTCCAAACCAACAATGAGAAAGGGAAGTCCTCAGAGCTGGTCATTCTGCCACTCTGCCCTTTCCCTGGTAAGCGGCAGGCTAGGGGGCTGCTTTTAGGGCAGGTCCATTCTAGTTGACTCTTTCATTGTGGGGCTAGTTTGAACTTTTTTGGTGTGATTGCTTTAGGTTTCCTGGCGGGTTGTGGAAGTCCTGGCTGAGCTGGTGATGTGCAGCTGCTTTGTGGCCAGGTGCGCTCTATAGAAAATCCATATGCATACATATATACACTGCACCTCCAGGTTTTGCTCAAGTGATCAAGTTTGCAGTATTTATTAACAACATTAGTGCTTCAATATAATTTTCCCAAATTGATTTTTGTTTATTTGTGCGAAACAGTGGTGAAATATGAAAACAGTTTCTGTCTTTCAGACACAATTTCTATTCCTTAAAAGCTCTGCCACACTAGTCCATCCAAACCTTCCCATGTTTGCTTGTGGTGTATTCATAATACCTGGCAGCACAGGGTTCAATACCAAACCATGTGTGAAGTAAAGCCGCATAACAATCCTGCCATTATGCCCTAAACAAGCTTAGGATTGCACTATTTTTCCTACCATTAAAAATAATTGCATAAATAAATAAGGATAATGTTAAAAGTGTAAACACAATGTAAACTGACATCAGAACACAATATCTACAAAAATATTATCTCTTTACAATCCCCATTCGGTACCTATAGTCGGGCAAAGCAAACTTGATTACACATTCCAGGTTTAAGAGAAGACTCAAGTAGGCCAGACTGTCAAGGTAATGGGTGTGCAACTCTAGAACTCACTTCACCCATATTTGAGGAACCAACGAAGCCTGCCAGCATCAAACGCACCTGAAAGCAAGTCTCCTCATAAAAGCTTTCTCATCTCTTCTATCGGACACAGAGGCCCCCACCCCCCCCCCCCGCCCTATCATGACTTCGGTCATACCACTACTGAAGGCCAGCGTTAATGTCTGGCATCTTACACCTCTGGAGTCACTTTTAACTAACTACTTACCAGGAACTAGTTACAATAAATAAATAAGTAAGTATTAGGAACAAAATAAAAGTGTAGTCTGCCAACAGTATGGACTGGAAGAGCTTTAAGGCTCATCCTTTGAGTTCCGCCTCTCAGATCCAACAACGGAATTTGTCTGGCTCAAGCAGGCCACCATACTTCCACCATGTGAGCATGAAAGGGCAATCAATAGATAAAAGCTGCATGTATGGCTAGCTCTTGCATATAATTAGAATGCAAGCAGAAAAATAGCTTTGGTCAAAAACTGTAATACAAAATTATTTGAAAAATACATTTTTAAGGTAAGTTTAAGTAATGATTACAATTAAAAAATGATGCTAATATTTTTTAGAAATGTCATTGTTGCTATCTCACTCACTGTAATTTATCCTAAACATTTATCCTACCTTGCACAATCACCTTCTTTCGTCAGATGCAAGATAAGAGACTCAGAAGTATCCTACAGCATATTCCAGCTTCACTGTTTGGGGAGACCAACTAGCTAGCACCTTGATTCCAGTAAGCATACCATTATAAATGGGTATACATTTGGAATGATGTCATTGCCTGCATAAAGGCATTCACTTTGTGTTCTCACTAGACCACAGATCAGAATCTATATATATGCTAGCTATATTACTGGGTGCATATCATTGGTTCATTCTACCAGGATGGCTGCTGTTCGAAATGGTCCTTTTTGCGGGGTTACCCCAAACATTTTGCCTTCTTCCTCCTCTGTTTTTTACTTCATTTTTGCAGGTTCTAGGACTCTGGGCACTTTACCACTGCTGACCGGTGCTAAAGTGCATCTGCTCTGTGTCTAAAATGTAATGCCATTTGATTTCTCCATGATTGGCATATTTGATTTACTGGTTAATCCCTAGTACAGTGCACTGCATGTGCCCAGGGCCTGTAAATCAAATGCTACTTGTGGGCCTGCAGCCCTGATTGTGCCACCCACATACATGAGTAGCCGTTCAAACCTGTCTCAGGCCTGCCACTGCAGAGCTGATGTGTGCAGTTTAAACTGCCACATCGTCCTGGCAAGTTCACTTACTTGCCTGACCCAAACCTTCCCATTTATTACATATAAGGCATCCCTAAGGTAGGCCCTAGGTAGCCCCATGGACAGGGTGCAGTGTATTTAAAAGGTAGGACATGTGATGTTGAGTTTTACATGTCCTGGTATTGAAAAACTGCTAAATTCGTTTTTTGCTCCAGCAAGGCCTATCTCTTCCATAGTTTAGCATTGGAGCTGCCTTGTAACACTTTACAAGTGTAACTTCCAATTGGGAGCAGATAGAAAATAGGAGTTTGGTGTCTCTGGACTCACAATTTAAACACACATCTCTTAGTGAAGTTGTTTTTTAATTGCAGGTCTGAAAATGCCACTTTTAGAAAGTTGGCGTTTTCTTACTTTAACTATTCTGTGCCTCTGCCTGTCCCTAGAATAAACGTCTGGGTTGGATAAGAGCTGGGCTTTGTGAATTCCCTCTAGACAGTCACACACAAAGGGAGCTGAGGTGTGCCTTGCATATCCTGATGGCCCATCACCAGGCTGATGGGTTATCGTGAGCTAGAGTAGTGGGAGGAGTTGACATTTGCACCTGTCCCCGCAAAGAATTGCATACCCCATTTAGTGTGACTGGAGCCAGGGCCAGGAAGGGAAGGATCTTCTGAACTACAAAGACCTTTGACACCATCACTCTGAACACTTCTAGACTGAGGATATTCTGCCAGAAGAAGAGCTGTCGGACTGCCAGGAGGGACTGTCACTTTGCTGCTTACTTTGTTGTGTTGGCCTGCTGTCTGCTGCTTCTTTCCTGGGAGTGAGAGGACTGGACTTTGCTCTCTGCATCCTGTTTTCTAAAGTTTCTCCAGGGCTTGAGTTGAGCTTACCTCCTGTTGGAAGTCTCAGAGCTATCAAAGAGTTCAGATGCATCATGCTACTAGCACCTGGGATCATCGTCTATGAGTCCTGACCTGCCAAGTGGTGCCAAACCCAGTCCTGGACCCTTGGAGGTGATTCGGGTGCTGCAACCAAGAAATCAATGCATCAACTCCAAGCGTCACTTTGGAGCCGGCACATCCCTTCGAAATTGACGCATTACCGCTGCCTGCACTGAAACCGTGGTCCCAGCTGACTGAGTGCGCAATGTAATGACATCGACTTACAACGCAAGCCCCAACTTTGCCACAGCAACTCCGAAGTACCGCCGCTGCATCAGTCTTGAGCATCACTTCACCGAAGTCCGTGATGCACCGCTCCGACTTTGGCGCAGCACCCTCGGCCTGGTGGTTCAACCTCGACATTGTGGAATTGACGCACCGCGCTGTGACATCGACACCACGTTGCCTTCAGGACCCGAGGTCTTGCACCTGCAACTGATGCCTCACCTCCCCTGTGCCCGCATGGTCCCCAAGCGTTAGCGGATCAACAACCCTGCACCGCCTCCAGGAACTGATGCATCACTTTGCTGCAGTGATGCCTCACCCCCTTTGTGCAACGCATCGTCCCCGAGCGCCAAAGTGCTGATGACCTGCATAGCAGTAAGGAACCGACTCATCACCTGCCGTCACAACACCTTACCTCCTCTGTGCAACGCAGCATCTGTGACTTTTGGTCCATGCGACTCCTGTAGCGGGCCCGTGCTCCATCGTGGTCAGACTGAACTTGCGGATTTGTCTTGATCAAGCGCGATTAGATAAATATTGGCTATTTTTCTAAACTGGTGTGGAGTACTTTTCTGGTGTTTTCACTGTGTTACTGTGTGTGTGTGCACAAATACTTTACACATTGCCTCTTTAGTTTAGCCTGACTGCTCTGAGGCAAGCTACCAGAGGGTGAGCGCAGGTAAACTTAGAGTGTAGCTCGCTTACCCTGACTAGAGTGTGGGACCCTACTTGGATAGGGTGCAAACCACTGCCAACTAGAGACCCCATTTCTAACAGCTGCTCACCGCTCAGTCAGTCACTTGGTACCAGCAGTGTGTTTATAATCCTAATCCCGTCATAAAAAAACGTTTACTGTTTAACATTTCCCCACTATCTTCAATTCTTTGCTTGCTGTATGGTTCTTAAAAACTGCACGATTCTTGATTGATATAAACAGGGAATCTAAAGGCCTGATTACGAGTTTGGCCAAACTTACGGTGGAGGTGCGTTGGCAGTTGGCGACCACCGCACCAGTGGGCCGACTGCTGTATTACGAGTACGGCAGTCGGACCATGAGAGGACTGCCGCAGTCACCAGGGATTGGCATTGGCACGGTGATCTTGAGGCCGCAATATGCTTGGCGGTGCTGCTGTGGCACCACCAAGCATATTACAAGTATCCTCATTGCGACCCAAACCACGGTGGTGAGACTGCATTGGAAAGGGTGGCAGTAAGGAAACAAAGGGTGCCCTACAGGGCCCCCTGGTGCCCCCTTGTGTGTATACCCCCTTTCCTGCACGGCATGCACTTCACAGTCCATGCCGTGCAGGAACGGGTTTTGACTGTCAGGAACCTACACACCCAATCCAGCTCTATAGCCTGTATAATCTGTCAGCACCCACAGGGGCCTCACATTAGCCGCATTGCAGTATACCCTAAAATTGGATGGTAATGTCTTACCCTTGTCAGTGCTTGTTTCTGTCCCATGGTCTATTTCTGGCTGTTTTTGTTACCCAATACCCAATGCTACTCTGTTTTTACGTTCTTATTTCTTTTCTTGTGTTTTGCCATGATTGTTACTGTCAATGCTTGTTGCTTTATTCTTTTGTAGCAACCAATGCTTATTGAAAATGCCTGTGCGCTGTGTAATATGTGTGCCGGTATTGTTGAGTGTGTTTCCATGGAAACATACGTTGAAGGAGAGCACCCGGGTCACGTGCAGCCATCATTCCTTCCTGCACGTTGCCGGCACGCGCTTAGCAACGCGTCCTGTGACGGTTTGTTATTGGCTATGAAAAGCCAGACCCTGACGCTCGGGCATTGGCTTTCTGTTTAGATCCTGCGTCATTGTCGTCATTTGCGGTTGGCTGTTTCTCTCCGAGCTGGCTCCAACGATTCGTCATCCACTGAGGAAAGACTTTAAAGCTTCCGGACTCTCGCGTCGCATCCCTGAAAAGTGAAGTGGCTTTGTTGCATGGCAGAGAGCACTATACGCTTGCCTTTTACCGAATGCTTGAAGAGCATATGTTATTATCAGACTGTGGTATCGAGTGAGATACAGAACCTTGTTTGTAGTGGCATAGTTGTTTTACATTTGCGTGGGAATAATCAGTACAGTTCGGAATTAACCCTATGGTTGAAAAACATACAGTGAGTTGAGAACCCTACATTATGTGATTAATGAATGTAATGTGTAGTACTCAAGTTCTTATGATGTATGTCATTTTCCTTGTTATTTTACGTGTAGCACATCTTATGGATGATATCATTGTGTGCCCAAAGAATCACATTCACTTTTGGTGAGAGAACTGTTACTCCTGGAACTGGCACTCTTAAGACTTCTACAGTAGTGCGTGTAGTATGATGTTTCTTCAGTGTTAAAGGTGATTATAGGTTTGTTTGAGATAACATGCTTGTATGATAATTAGTAGTATTGCTTCCATCCAACATACACATAACTAATACACAGTCTATTCCCTATATCACATAGAAAAGACGAAAGGCTGTCCTGCAATCCAAAAACAGGGATCCCGGCTGGTCCAGGTGGCAGAACTTCACTGTGTCTTTTCTCTTTTCTCTTTTCTCTCATCCAAATCCCCTTCCCTTTTGGGATACCTGCCAGGGCTCCTGTTATCCTCAGTGGCCCTGAGAGGTGTTCTGATAGGTCAGGGAACTATTCATTGCCCCTGCAGATGACCTGGATTTAAGGTGAGTGGTCACACTCTACATAACATTGACGTTCCCATTGCGGCCGGTGGTCGAGTTTGGCGGGTCGATGGCGTGCCGCCCCACTCCTGCACCGCCAAACTCGTAATCAGGGCCTAAATAATTTGTAAATCATTAATATAACTAAAGGCTAATAAAAATTCATCTGAAGATTTACTTTTGTTCAACCTTAAAAACTCTACGTTTTTCACTGAGATCCTCTACTGATTAATTTTCTTTTCAAGGGCAAAGAGGTTCTATGATTAGTTTCAAACCTGACATTAAGGGTCAGATTTACTAAGGACATGCATTATCCTGTGTCACACAAGGTGATGCAAGGCAGCGCAAGCCCTTAACTGGGATTTACTAAGCCATGCAAAATACACCTTACGGCAGGGAGGCATTCCATGGATGGAGTGTGGGCATTCCCATGCATCCATCCTTGGATTTTGGCACATTTCCAGATTTACAATAGAGTTATGAGCCCCAGTAGTTATGGCAAAGAAGGCTAATGGCAAGGTTCGCCTCTGTGTAGATCTGTGTGAGTTGAACAAGTGCATCATTGTTGATCACTACCGTGGCCCAATATCAACAAGATGCTATCAATGTTGAAAGGGGCAAAGTGTTTCTCATCAGTTGATCTCACATCAGCTTATCATCAAGTGAGACTACACCAGGATTCACAAGAACTGATTGCCTTTGTCACCCCGTTTGGTACTTATACATTTTTATGCATGCCATTTCAGTTGATCTCGGCGGCTGCTGCTTTTCAAAGGGTGATGGAGAGGGTTTTAAAAGGAATTTTGGACATAAAAATCTATTAAGATGATGTGTTGGTGTATGGCAAGAATGAAGATGAACACAATAAACGAGTGAGAGATGTTTTTACAGAGATTTAAAGCAAGTGGATTAAATTTGAAGGCAGGAAAATGTAATTTCAATTTAGACAAAATCAACTACTTGGGTCATGAAATCACATCAGAAGGCATTGAACCAAAACAGGAGCTAGTTGAAACCATAAGCAACTTAGTCAGTCCTAGTTCAAAAGAAGAGCTTGTCAAGTTCCTGAGAATGACTGAATATTATAACTAGTTTGTTAACAATTTTGCAGAAAGAACGAAAAGTATGAGGTCACTGCTAAAGAAAGGTGTTCTGTTTAAGTGGAATGAAGCGTGTGAAAATGAGTTTAGGGCAAAGAAGGGTTGTCTTAGAAATGCTTCTTGTCTGCAGAGTTTTGAACCAGGACAAGACTCTATCATAATGTCTGATGCTAGTTCAAAGGGGCTTGGTACTATTCTTCTACAAAAGCATAATGGTTTAGAGAAAACCATTTGTTTATTTCCAGAGGGCTTAAGGGGGCAGAGCTGAGTTACTCAGTCATCGAGAAAGAGGCATTGGCTGTTTCATGGGCAGTGCAAATATTAAGGATATTTGTTTGGGGAAGCAGTCTTTTAATACAAACTGATCACAAGCCTCTTAAAGAGATCATAGAAAAAGGGGTTAGATGCAGTTTCTGCGCGGATAAGACGTTGGGTGATTGCTTTGCAGGAGTTTCAATTTGAGGTAGAATATGTTCCTGGAGTAAAGAACTGTGTGGTGGATTGTTGTTCCCGTTTGGTAGGAAAAGATGAGGGTGTTGAGCAAGGAAATAAGTGCACTGAAGAAGATGAATTTGAGGTATGTGAGATCAGAGAAGGAATCATTAAAGAAGATGAATGGTTAACTGAACTAGGCAAGGATGACATAATTCAGGAAGTTGTACAAAGGGTCAGCGGTGGTTGGAGTAATCAGGATCTCAATCTAATGTGTTTATATAAAGGTGTGCCCGTCACCAAGCACTCGTTTGTAGATGTAGGTGTGCCCGTCACCGAACACACTAAAATGCTGGAACCCTTTATTGAGGGAAATGTAGGCGTGCCCGTCACCGAACACACAAAAATTGCCAGAATTCTTTATTGCAAAAATGGGTGTGCCCATCAACAAGCAATGTATACTCCTGAAACACTTTAACTTGAGTGCGGTGTTGCCCAACCATCTAAAATGACTCCCAAAGTGTGAAGACGTCAACGGTGAGGCTGTTTTCTTAAGGAGGTAGACTTGTTATTCAGTGCTGAGACACGAGGCTTGCCGTACGTCACAGTGATGCGATGGAACACCCACAGGAAAGGTTCGCTCCTGAACTGCAGCTGAGACGCAACAAAGTCAATTGAACTCAGCTCACTAGCAATGGCTTGTGGGGTATAGGCTCACGCACACAAGCCCCTTTACGAGCTAGAGGGAAAAAATGAGCCTGCATGCCGCACATAAGCTCGTTTACGAGCTCGAGGGAAAAGATGAGCCCGCGTGCCTGGCAAACCATAAGTGTAACGGCTGGCACATTTAAAATGTTTACCCAAGAGAGTCAAACTCACATAAAGATTGTTCAGCTAACATAGGGGTGGGCAAACTCAGCACACTCACCGTTACTGTTTGAATTCAAGCGTTAGGTAGAGCATGTCCAGACACCCGTTCTGTTCTTGAAATGTGGCATGTGAGTTGAGGTGAAGATACCAGGACATTGGTGTAGTCCGCTCTTCTCCAAGTTGTCGCCAATGAAATGATGTAGACACTCCAGTTTGTTATGATATTTATTCAAGTTGATAGTCAACACCTCAGCCACCACTCGCCTGTGCTTTCACCGTCCTTGTTCAGAAATACACATTTCAACGAAGCCAGGTAGCACCATGGAAACCAGGCAAAGGGCATTATATAGCTAACATTGCTACAAGATACCACAAGTTGTAAATCTGGGAAAGCGTCACAACGGTATGCCTCCCAGACCCAGGCGTAACAAGGAGCAATGTCTCTTTGTTGCTCCATTTTTCTATGTGTGATGCATTCCGCATCACACATCGAAAAGGATAATGCCTTTAAGGATTGTTTTTGTGCAGAAAGGTATCCCTTCCTGCACAAAAACAATCCTGCTCATAACGCAAGCACCCTATAACCATGGTGCAAGGGTGTTTGCGTTAACAGTCGGCAGCACACAGTGCTCCAGCGCATGGAGGCAGCAGAAATGCACCATATCTTTCTAAATATGGCACATTTCTGATGTCTCCCTGTCACACAGAGTGAAATGTTAGTAAATCTGCCCCTCAGTTCGATAAGGCTCTGATTAACTGACTGACATCCACACACATGTACTTGTCTCCCCTCTTTCTCTATGCGCCCCGCCCATATTTTCTCCCAGGCCTTTAGCCTTACCTCTCGCAAGCATCTCTTCCCCTTCCTGATGACCATAGGGCCCCCTCCATTTTCCTTGGGAGCCTTTCAGCTTGTCCCTTCTCTTTCTAGAGCATTGCCTGACCATTTTTATTGCCCCATACCTCCAACCAAATGACAACTGTGGGAATTTTTGGCTCTTCTTGTACCACTCTCTATTTAGCTCATAGTATTTTTTCCAAGCCATCTGTGTTAATCCTTATGGCATTAGATTTCCCTCCCCTGCAGACCTCCATTTTTTACGTTATTACTAGTTGTCTCTACTCAGCTTCATTTCTTGTAAACCATGTTTCGAAGTCTCTCCACGTTTTTAGTCTTGCCTATAAATGAGGCACAGATGAGCATTTTTAAAGGACTGATGTTGAAAGAAAATTGTTGTCACAATAAAATGGAAAGTGCACCATTGGTAAATCATAAAATATTTCAAAGTAAAAAAAACAAAATTCCCAAAAATCAAAACAAGCTTTTTCATGAAAAATCTTTTTTTTATGTCTTAATTCGAGCAGGAACATGCAATCTATTTAAAAAACTTTAATTATTCTAAAATTTGTGAAAACTCTTTGGCCTCTCCCGAGACCACTACTCCATATAGAAGCTACTCTGATTTCTATGTTAACCTTATCAAGGGCGTTCAAAATTACATAAAATGCCATATTTAAATAACAAACAGAGGAAAGCCTGTGGTGCATCCAAACAACCCCCACTCGTAAGTCAGCATTTTTTGATTGCCATTATTTAAAAACTTGGTATTGGGTATTTACATAAACGTTTAGGAATATTTAAGAATTTTAGTACATTTGAATGCAGGTAAATTTTAACTTTAGTTTAAAGTCGTTCTCAGGATAACATATCATGTTCATGGCAGAATACTATTTAACAACTGGTTTTAGTAGCTTTTAAAATGACATGTTTCAAAGTCATCCTGTGCCCTGGGCACCCCCCAACTTTTTGCTGACTGGTACTGGTGGTAACTGACTCTGACTGACCCTGGGCTCTGCCTAACCAGGCCCAGGGTCAGTGCTATGCTGAAAGAGACACTTAGAATACAGTGAAAACACCTACCTACACTAGGGTACACTATGGGTTAGGGTACCTCTGTGATTGGCATGACCTCCCCTATTAGGCCCTAGTACATAATTGGGATGTGGGATTGAAACTACCTTTAAGTCCCTAGTATATAATATGGCATGGCAGTTTAGAGGCCAGTAACCCTTTCTGCACATACATTCGTTTAAAAGCAGCCCTGTGTTGCAGAACTGCTTTTAAAATGCAAATTGTGCCCAAACTCGACTTTAGCATTTGGGGCACTTGAAACCTGTTAAACTACAATGTTTGGGCATACTAGGTACCCCCAGAGTCTCCCATAGGTGTCCCGCGGGTGGGGGGGGGGGTCAGGTATTTATATGGAGGATCCTTATTAAATGAATTTTATATACCCTGAGTTAAGTGAAATTGCACATTTCACTCCCCACATTGTGGTAAAGTGCTTCACAAAATCGTCTTTTGTGCTAGGAGCACTGTGGATGGAGGATCTCAATATTTTTACATATTCAGAACCCCTAAAGTCTCCCTAGCCAGTGGGGGGGTCGTGAAGATATACACAGGGTCCTTATAAAAGATTGTTTTATGAGCCCTGATGTTGGAAAAGTGGCCCAAGTCATTTTTCCCATTGCAAATCCCCTGCCACGCAGGGTAACATGGCAAGAAGTTATTAACTAATAATTCCTGCTAGGAGAATCATAGAAAATGGCATTTAAGGACTTCCTAAAATGGTATTGATAAATCCAACAACATAGCCTTGGTGAATGTCTCCTGAAATGTACAGAAAAGTAGTTATAAGACTTTCTTGTCTGTAAGCCAAAATTCAGCCTTCCAGTGGTCTGTCCTGATTTGTCAGAGGTAAGTGGATTAGCCAGGCTCCTTTGATGAGGTAATAACGAGCCCTGGGGTTAGCAGCTCTTCTGGGAGGGCAGGGTTCTGCTATGCAAGAATGTCAGAGCAGGGGGAGGGGTCGTAAACAATATACTTCAATGGAAGGAGGAGACAGGTAGAAGACACCAGTTTCATTTACATCTCTCCTCTTTGAACCCAGCCAGATGCTAGGCTTACGGAAGGAATGAGCAGATGCAAGGAGGAGAGACTATGGAGATTAGCCATCCTGGAGGTGTGTTTAGCCAGCCATGGTGAATTTTGGAGAAATGTTGCTCTCTGGGAGGTAATAGTGCCACACTTTGGAAGATGTGGTCATACCCTGGGATGTTGCCCTGCACCTTATTGGACAGGAGTGTCCTCCTGCTTGACCCAGAGAACTTGGAATAAGTATCTGAGCGGGGATAGAGCCTCTCAGATCTGCTGCTTGAAACCTGAGAGAGAAGAAGGGTCCACGCTGAGAAGTTTGATTTGCATCAACCAGGCCCTGAACTTTGAAGACTGCACCTGCTGCACAATCCAGAGCTACAGCCCTGTGGACTACCTTGCTTTAAAAGGACTAAAGAGTGGACTCCCTGCAAACTACAGGTTAACAGAACTCACCTGGAACATCACCACCAAGAATCCTCAGCCTGGAGTACTACTAGTGGATTTGTAAGGGTTTTGTCCAAGTGGATTGTGGGAACTGAAGTCCCAAACTTTCAAATACCATCTTGGAGCTTCCAGACCCTTGGAGTAAATTTTGGAAACTTTAAGACCCTTTGGGCTACTTCGGGAAGAAGTTTCAGAAGTTTGGAGCAACTTTGGAAAAAGCTCCAGAAGTGGACCGACTTGACCTGGCCAGCCAAGCAGACGACCCTCAACCGCGAGCTGGCTAGCCGTCCAGGTTCATCCCGCTGAAAAGCTCCGAGGTCCGACTTCCAGAGTTTGACGGGGAGTAGGCTGAAACCCAAGCCGGCAAACCCTCACCGAATACGGCCTGGTGAAGAGCATCGAGGAACCCCGCAAGAAAAAGCTCTGGAAAAGTTTCTAAGTCTGAACGTGGAAAAGGTGACCAGGACCAAACGCGAGAGCCATGCCCCCCACCTTTAACCGTGAGCCGGCCTGGATCCCTGGTCCGTCCCGCTGGAAAGCTCCGGAGGTATAACTTCCATAAGTTTGAGAGGGAGCTCGTCGCAAGACAAGCCGGCGAACCCTCACCGAATCTGGACTGGCTGAGAGCTTCGAGGGACCCTGAGAAGAAAAGCTCCAGAAAAGTTTCTAAGTCAGAAGGTAAAAACTTTGACCGAGACCTACCGCGAGGGGTAGCCGTACAGGGCTCCATCGCGGTCGGCCTGAAACCTTGACTTTGACGCGGTCTAGCACGACCAGATGTCCCAATAGGCGCTATAGGTTTTTAGGTGCTATATAGTGCTAAATCTTTAAAAATTCATATCTCCGGTTCCCTACATTGGATTTTTTTAGTTTTGGTGTCATTTTAAAGATACAAATATTTCCTATTGTTATAAATTGGTGTTGGATTTTTATTGTGTGTTGTGTCTTAATTATGTACTGAATAGTTGTTTATAAATGCTTTACATACCTGTCTTTGAAATTAAGCCTACTTGCTAACAGTCAAGCTACCAAGGGTTGAGCATGGGAATAATTTTCTAAGACCTATTCTGAGCCCTAGAATGTGTTAGTGGCCTTATTGCCAGTGACAGATATACATTTGCCCCTACTAATAATTCACTTTCCAACACATAACATTTATAAAACACTATAACCTACAGAAAATAAGGCTTCTTTGCACATTAAAATGCTTGTAATTATCATTTTAGTGCATACATATATAGTGGTCAAATAAAACGAATTATTTGCAATTAAAGGTATGTTTCTCACAAATAATTTTCAATATTTTACTTTTTCATCATTCATTTGAACATAACGTATTTGTGATTTTTGGTTTCTAATTTTTCACTACGGGCCAAATTACGAGTCTAGCGGTCCACGGACTGCTAGACTCGTGGGGGCGCGGCGATGGCAATCTTCCAATCGACCTATTACAATTAGGACGGTCGGACCACCATTGCCCACTGCAGCCGCCAGGAAACCACCGTTTCCTGGTGGTGTTGCGGCGATCAAGAGGCCGCAATATGCTTGGCGGGTCCGCCACGTTGCTGCCAAGCATATTACAAGTTTCCTCTCTGCCAGGATGCTTGTTTCCGGTCCAGGGAGGACCTGGCTTGGCAGTTCGGGCTGGACTGTTCCCAGAAGGAACAGGGTCAAGACTGATTTGCATATGGCTGGGTCCAAACTGGGGTGGTGTGGTGAGCAAAAGAATGATGGTTTTAACCTAGATCCTTGTGACTGGGGTGAATGTTTGCATTGTTCAGCATTCCGTCCATCAATTGTTTCTTTTGCATTTGTCACCCTAAGTGGAAGGGTATGCCCAGACGTGGGTCCCGTGCTCACTGCGCCACTGGATTCAAGCTAGCCTGGCTGATGAGGGGTGATGCCCCGAAACTGGTCCCAGGATGCTTGTTTCCGGGCCAGGGAGGACCTGGCTTGGCAGTTCGGGCTGGACTGTTCCCAGAAGGAACAGGCTCAAGACTGATTTGCATATGGCTAGGTCCAAAGTGGGGTGGCGTGGTGAGTAAAAGAATGATGGATTAAACCCAGATCCTTGTGAAGGGGAGTGACTGTTTGCATTGTTCAGCATTCTGTCCATCGATTGTTTCTTTTACAGTTTTCATGGCGGTTCCTCCTCCATGAAAACCGTGGCGGAGAGGAAACAAAGGGGGCCCTACATGGCCTCATTGTGCCTCTGCGCCATGGGTTGCATGCAGGGGGGCACAACATGTGCCCCCTTGTGTGCATGCACCACAGTCCCTGCACGGCATGGACTTTTTAGTCCTTGCCGAGCAGGAACTGTTTTTGGCGTTCCCACTGCGGTGCCAATTTTCAGGACACCCTAGTGGGAATGTAAAAAAAAAGCCCGCCAGACACGAGAATCACTCGTAATCTGGCAGGTGGCCCGACCAGGATTTGGCAGTGCAGCAGCGGGGCGGACCTGGCGCTGCACCGTCAAACTCATAATCAGGTCCATAATCACATAAACTTCCAAAGCCTATGAAATGTGCTAACTTTCAAATTTGTTTTATTTCCTGAACCATGTGACTCTGAAAGTACTTCAAATGCTTTTGGTGAACTGCTTTTGCCTCAGTTCTATTCATTGATTGATTCTTCAGCAATATCTTTAACTTTGTGTTCTCCTGCCCTGATTTATGAAGCTTTAGCTGCATATTTGTGAGGGCCAAGTTTGTCCTCAAAAATGTGTGTCTGGCGGACCTAACTGAAGAGCGCGATCTGCAGGCAGGAGGAAGGACAGCCAGTTACCACACATAGTGCACTCAAGTTTCCAATGCAGCACGCTGCTCTGTTATTCATTAGCTCCCATGAGCCACATGGTCATGGTGACAGGGCTGTTGGTGAGTCAGCAAGCTCCAGCCCCAATACCCAGGTCACAAAAGGGACCAGCATTGATATGTAAGGGCCTTAAAGGCCTGAGATAGACTTTCCTAGCCCTACAGTAAGGGTGGAAGTGTACATCTAATCTCTATCGATCATGTATTGCCTCCCTGAGAAGAATAGGCCTGTTGTGATCCAAATGGTGTATTTCCTGAAGGAATCACAGGTTTTTTGGACAAAATATTAAAAAAAATATTGTGATACAAAAATATTGTGCCAAGAGTATTGAGGTGTCAGGAATATCAAAGGTAAAAATATTGTTTTTAGTGTTGTTTTTAATATTTTAAAAAATATAGATGCAGAAAATATTGTTGTATGCAATATTATTTATGAGTGTTAATTAGTATTAAGTTATTGTAGTGTGTGTGATTGTTTATGCTTATTAATTTTTTTATTTGTGTTTTTAGTAAGATAATTTTTCGTTATGAAATTGTTGTAATTTATATTTTTAGTTGTATTAATGTATATAAATAATGGCTTTATACTTTTTTAGTAGTGGGATATTGGGTTTTTACGGGATAAGGGTGGAGAGATTTTTAAAAAGCATATATTTTAAAGCAGTGATACTCATAGTACGCCCCCGTGCCACATGCAGCCATCCTGATCTTTACATGTGGCCCTCTGGTCAATAGCCGCGCCTGGCAGCTGTTTACTCGACTAAGCACCACCATTCTAAAGATGCGAAATAAACGTGGAGGCATTTTTTTAAAGGTTAATTGGCATTAAATAAAGGAAGTAGCTTGGGTGTCCTGCAATGCTTAACTTGTGGAACACTTTCATTTTCAAAGACATCTAGCAACAAATGCATAAAAATATGATAAAGTTCCTTCATAATTTAAAAGGTGTATTTCATTAACATGCTGAACCGTATCTGGTTAGCACATCAAATTATGTCCCGTCATTGAGAATGATATTTTTAAAAGTGATAGTTCTGAAAATTAATATAGAAACATTCATGCCCCCCCCACACCCTGACAACAATGCCGATAGTGAACTAAGAGGCAAGTCAGTTGTTATGTGCACCCTTTGGGTTGCCAGGGTTGCTATGATACATGAACAACATTATAGTTTATTAAATCAAACACATCCTGAAGTCATGTATTTTGAGGTCCTCTTTTATTTGATAATGAAGAAAAAGTAAATGTCACCCCTTTACTGATCAACACTTTCCCACAATATGGTTAGATTGTAGTGGGAATGGTAACTGTCACCCTTTAGTATCCAATACCGTCCCCCAGTATGTTTAGATTGTCGTGGGAATAGTAAATGTCACCCCTTTAGTGTCAAACCCCTTCTACCAATATAGTTAGATCGGAGTGGGAATAGTAAATGTCACCTCTTTAGTGTCCAACACCTTCCCCCAATATGGTTAAACTTGAGTGGGAATAGTAAATGACACCCTTTTAGTGTCCAGCACCTTCCCTTAATATGGTTATATTGGAGTGGGAATAGTAAATGCCACCCCTTTAGTGTCCAAAACCTTCACCAAATTAGTTTATATTGGAGTGGGAAGAGTAAATGACACCCTTTTAGTGTCTAACACTTTTTAAAAATGGTTTATGTTGGAGTGTGATTATTTAATTTTATAATTTTAGTCTGAAATCCTTTACCTTAATTGTATTTGTGTGTAGTAGAAATAGATTTCCGTTATTTTATTAGTACTGTTGGTGTTTAGAAATATAATTAAAAAATAGTTGTATGTTTGTAGGCCATAATATCATTAATTGCATTTTGTATAGACTAAAGAAGTACCACATATTTCTTATTTTATTTATGTTTACAAAGTTTATTTATTATATAGGTTTACAGTTTTAAAGATATATTTCAACTTAAACGTAAACATTTATATAAAGTTAAATAAATTAAAATCCTTATTTTTATTTTAAAAAGTAAATTATATTTAATTACTAATATATATTGTATATTTTCCAATTTTATTTTCCATTTTTTCCGGGTTTTTAACATTTCTTACATTGTTTTGTATACATATTTTCAATATCATTTTAAAATATGTTTTGCAGTATATATGAAACAATTGCTTTTATTTTATACTATTATTTAATTTATACTTTACTTTTTTTACATTTTGTACTCTGACATGTTTTACATGTTTAATACATTGTTACATATTTTCATACATTTATTCAACCTTTGTAAAAAAAAATCCATTCATTTCTATGGGGAAATTGTCTTTTTTTAGTTTAATTTAGTGGTCATTTTTTTTATCGCTACCTTTTATTTTGTAATCTATTTGTATTATATTTAGTCTTTTTTCCCAGAACCAGGTCGCAGTAAGGTGCTGCTGTTCGTTGGAACAGATAAATTATTTTTTAAGGATTAGTTAAGGTTTTTGAGTGTAAGAGGGATTTAGGGGGGGAGGTCTACAAGTTAGTTATAGTGTTGTTTGTGGCTTTTTGGTATATTTAGATATATTAATAGTAGTGTTTTTCACTAGTTTGGGTTTTCATACACTATTTTAGTAATGTATCTTAATGTTATGTTAAATTGTGTTATGTTACTTATATTTTGATGGTTAAGTGTGATGTAGATGTATTTTCGGGAATGTAATGTATTTTTCAGGTGGGTTTTCTAATTTACTTTACAGTTTTTTTGTCTACGAATGTGTCCTATGGGCATAGGGAGTTTCCTTTTTTTTTTTTGGAAGGAAGACAATTTTGGTTTTGGTTTATAAGCCAATGCTTTTTGCTTTGATTTCCTTTTTTTCCGCGTTTCCTGGGGCATTTCTATTTAAAAATACTTTTTCTGGTTTTTAATTGTTCCTGCATACTTTGGGGCATATGTACAAGCCCCTATCGCCACGGTAACGTCACTTTTTGGCTTATCGCTGCCTTGTACATAAGGCACCCTTTCACGCTATGTTTAGCATGAAAGGGGCGTGCAGTGGGTGTTGCAGTGGGCGTTACACCGCAACACCCATTGTATTTCGCGCTACCCCCTATGTACAAGGGTGGCGTACATAGGAGGCAGCGCCAAAATTAAGACCAGGAAAATCCTGGTCTTAAGTTGGCGAAATGAGGAGAAATGCATTATTTCTCCTCGTTTTTGCTTTTTCCATGTGTGCTGCCTTGTGCAGCACGCATGGAAAAAGCAAAATGCCATGGTTTGTTTATGTACAGAAGGTATCCCTTCCTGTACATAAACAAACCTTTTAAAAAAATGCCATTTTGTAACTTTCATGTGTGCTGCATCAAGCAGCACACATGAAAGTTAAAAAATGGGATTTTAGGATTGTTTATGTGCAGGAAGGGACACCTTCCTACACATAACCAATCCTCCCCTGCACACACACACCCTTGCACTCTGGTGCAAGGGTGCGTGCGTTGGCGCTAAGTTGTTAAACTTAGCGCTATTGCAGGGGGAAACGCAAGGCTACACCACATTCTTGTAAATATGGTGCAGCCCTGTGTTTCCAAAGTGGCGGAGCGTGTTGTTAAGCCCAGGAGGCGAACGACAAGCTCCGCCACTTCATTGTACATATTCCCCTTTCAATTGCTTTGAGGGATCTCTATTGGATTTGTTTTATTTTTTGCATTTTTTGGGGGAAGGTTTGGTCAATATTTTCCCCTTTTTGGTGGATTACTATTTTTGACTACGTGGACACAGAGGAAGATCTCCAGCTACAGAACAGTATGTTTTATTTATTTCATTTCTTTGGGGTGGGAAATGTGATATTTTATTTTTTGTGCAAATATTATGTGATTGTTATTTGGAATTATGTGGCTTATGTGTTGTAATTAATTTCTGTGATGGATTGAGTTTGTTTTTAGTTTCTTGGTTGGTGATGACAACATTTTTTATTTAAATAATTTATATATAATTTTATCACCTGTCTTCTTTTACATTGGAATTGTATTTACTTTTTTAAATAATTCAATAAAATAGTATGTTTATTATTATATCATTTTCGCTATCATTTCTAAGTAATGTACTCCTTTGTTATTTATGAAGAGTTTGTCTTTAAATAGTAGAATGTTGTACATTTTTTTGGTTTGTTTGCTAAGTTTAGGGGAAATTTGGTGAACAGATTGCTCCATTCTTAGGGGCCGATTCCGATTCGGGCCGGAAAACGTACCGACCGACTCGGTACGGGAATTTAGTTCGACCGACACGTACCGGCGCTGCCCGATCCGCGTAGTACGATGCAATGCATGTGAATCACGACCGACTCTTACGGAACACAAGCCGAACGACCAAACCGCACGGAAATCAGCTATCCGGCCGCAAAACCACGCGAATCGAACCGACCGACACGCACCAGGAATGAACCCGACAGAAACGTACCCGCGAACTCCGACCCGCGCTGTACGATGCAATGCGTGGAAAACCAGACCGAGTCGCACGGAGCTCAAGCCGTACGACCGACACGCATACAAAACCGAGCCGAAGCAACCCAATACTCCGCGACCAACGCGTACGACGCACATAAAACACAGCAGAAACACAGCTTGAAAGGCTCGGAGAAGCTCGCACGAGCCAACTGCAGCGTCCGACTCCGTCAGAAGAACGTCTCCTACATGCCCCAAAACTACAAAGGAAAAAATACAAAAAAAAGGGTCAAACAAGCAATGACAAAGTCAATAAATACTGGGGGGAGGGAAATGGAACAAAGACACACCCACTACTCCACCCATATAAAGGCCACAAATCCCTACCATGATCCTTTGCAAATTCAAATGACCTGCCAGCACAGAACACCATCAGACAGCAACCACAGACACACTCACAACTCATCCATCACACAAGCCACACACCTTTAGCACCTCCCAAATAGCACCCTCACATACACCCAGCAAAACCTACACTCACCTACCCACACTTGCACTCTCACACACACATCAATCCCCACCACCACCCATCACCATGCCCCCAAAGAAGAATCCAAAGTTCCTAGACAGTGAATTGGAAGTGCTGGTAGATGAAATACTCAGGGTAGAGCCACACTTGTTTGGTACACTGGTCCAACAGACCCCCATGTCGCAGAAAACCAAGATGTGGGAGAGGATCGTCGACAGGGTGAACGCACAATCACCATGTTTGCGCACAAAGGAAGACATCCAGAACAGGTGGTATGATGTGCGCAGGAGGGTCAAGGCACTATTCAAGAAGGATTACACCTTGAGCCATCGCACCGGCAGTGGCCCTTCTGCCAAACCAGTATACCTCAGGCCCTGGGAGGAGAAGGTGCGGGCCATCCTACCACCAGAGAGCGTACATGGACTATCAAACATCCCAGAGCCTGGTGAGTACACAACCAATATACCCAATATCGTGTGACAATACACACACATCACTGTCAAGGGGATAGTGAAACCATGCACCGTTAGCAAAGCCACAGTAACCAAAACATAATCATCCCAAGATGTGTCATGTTAGTTAGACAAACACAATACCTGCCATCCCATAGTGATATGTAACTGTGTCATGACATGTACAAACCCAACAACAAATAGAGCAAGGCAGCGGCACAAATCTAACCAACAAACACTGTCAGACATTTTGCCACCACTAGAACACCACCTCGCAGGGAAGCACACTGAAAGGAAGGAATTCTGGGTATGCTGGTGAAGTCAGTGTAGCCAATAGCATGATGGGAGTTGTAGTCACAGATATTGCTCACCCTCACAATTGGCCCATCAACACCACTCTGAACCATGCTCACATCACAGGGAGTGGAAAAGAACTGACAAGATGGCTGACACTGGGTACTGCTGTGGGGAGCACAAGGCCCTGCTGGGAACTGTGCACCAACCAACAGCAGGACACCACTGTCAGCCATCTTGCCATTGCTGCCACACTCACACACAGTGAAGTCGACTCAAAAGGAAGGAAGTATGGGCATGCTGGGAAGGGGGGTGTAGGCAATAGCATGATGGGAGTTGTAGTCACAGATATTGGTCACCCTCACAATTGGCCCATCAACACCACTCTGAACCATGCTCACATCACAGGGAGTGGAAAAGAACTGACAAGATGGCTGACACTGGGTACTGCTGTGGGGAGCACAAGGCCCTGCTGGGAACTGTGCACCAACCAACAGCAGGACACCACTGACTGACATCCTGAAAGCAAATTTGCACTCCTTGCAATGGAAGCACGTTCCATGGTGGGATATCTGGCTGGGTGGGAAGGAGGACTGACAGCTCTGACCATAGTCACCAGCAGTTTTTCTCACACACCCCCTTAACACAAACTCCACACAACTCACCTGGGAGAATGCATTGCCTCACACTCTAATTAAATATCCCACAAACAACAACCACACTGGGTTATGCTGTATGAAGCACAGGGACACTTTTGGGACTTGTAGCCAAACAAACGCCAGGACAACACTGTCAGCCATCCTGTCAGCTCAGGCACACTACCCCACAGGGAAGCAGAGTCAAAAGGAAGGAAGTATGGGCATGCTGGGAAGGGGGGTGTAGGCAATAGCATGATGGGAGTGGTAGTCACAGCTCAACATCCCCCACCCGCATGGCCCAGCAAGCTCACACTGAAGCATGCACACCTCACAGGGAGTGAAAAGCCACTTCAAAGATGTCTGACACTGGTGCTCTGTTGTGGGGAGCACAAGGCCCTGCTGGGAACTGGGCACCAACAAACAACAGGACACCACTGTCAGCCATCTTGCCATTGCTGTCACACTCACACACAGTGAAGTCCACTCAAAAGGAAGGAAGTATGGGCATGCTGGGAAGGGGGGTGTAGGCAATAGCATGATGGGAGTGGTAGTCACAGCTCAACATCCCCCACCCGCATGGCCCGGCAAGCTCACACTGAAGCATGCACACCTCACAGGGAGTGAAAAGCCACTTCAAAGATGTCTGACTCTGGTGCTCTGTTGTGGGGAGCACATGGCCCTGCTGGGAACTGGGCACCAACAAACAACAGGACACCACTGTCAGCCATCTTGCCATTGCTGTCACACTCACACACAGTGAAGTCCACTCAAAAGGAAGGAAGTATGGGCATGCTGGGAAGGGGGGTGTAGGCAATAGCATGATGGGAGTGGTAGTCACAGCTCAACATCCCCCACCCGCATTGCCCAGCAAGCTCACACTGAAGCAAGCACACCTCACAGGGAGTGAAAAGCCACCTCAAAGATGTCTGACAATGGTGCTCTGTTGTGGGGAGCACAAGGCCCTGCTGGGAACTGGGCACTAACCAACAGCAGGACACCACTGACTGACATCCTGAGAGTCAACCTGCACCCACTGCAAGGGTGGCATGCTTCATGGTGGGATAACTGGGCTGGGGGGAGAAGGAGGGCCGGATGTCAACCAAATACCACCAATGCTGGCCATGCACACACCTCAACATTCACATTGAAATGCTTCAGGTTGGCAGGACAATGTGCTACACCAATATCAACCTCTGACTGTGACAACTTAGGACAATGCAATGTACAGGCCCGCATCCAGAGGTACAGTCACAACTGTCAGGTGTTTGAACCATTGATGCCTGTAGAAACATAACATACATTGTGTGTCTCTTCCAAAAACAGGTGATGATGGGGACACAGCAGCAGACGATGAGGAGTCCCTGTCCCAGGCTCCGGGGGCCCCTGAGCTCTCTGGTGTGGAACAGCCTCTGCCCTCCTCGGATGACGAAGACCTACCTGGACCCTCCGGTGTGAGTCATCATGCAGCATCAGCAGGACCACCATCTGCACCCCCTGCACCCACTCCTCCAACATCTGCCAACACACAGACCACCCCCGCCGACACGGACAGACCAAGGACCACCAATGACAACAGCACAGGGACCCCGGCCCACCGTGAAGCAACGGACAACAACCCCAGTACCAACACCCAAGGGGGCCTAGGGTCACCTGTGCGTGCCACCGCAGGTCCCGCGCGTGTGGCCAGGGGTGGTGGGAGGGGTGGTAGGCAGAGGTCGCTGTTTGCAGAGGGGTCTGGACTGCATGATGACCCACAACTGGTACGCATTGCTGATGCGTACCAGAATAGCACCGGAGAGGTCAGCCAGGTAGTGGGGATCCTCAAGGACATTCAACAGCAGCAGGATGCCCATCATGCCCGCTTGGACTTCCACATGTCCCGTGTGGAGACACACATGTCTCGCATGGAGTCCAAGTGGGACACATTGCAAGAACTGACAGCTGTGCATAGGGACATATTGACATGCCTTCGCCAGATTAGCACCAACATGGCCACACCTCCCTGTGTGCCCACAACATCTGGTGCTGCAACAACTGCAACTGCCACAGGGAGGGAGGATGACTCTGGTGGAGAGTCTTCTGCACCGCAGCAGCCTGCACGTGAGGGTCCCCCCCGAAAGAAGAGGGGTCGTCCGAGGAAGGAGAACTGAGAGGCCGATGGCCATGTACATCCCCCAGGAACCCAACACCTGTTCTGGAAATCCACCTTTGTGTGCAAACTGTTCACCCTGTCGAATGCAACCCAACTCTCTCACATGACATGGGGAGTTTACGTTGGACCAATGTATCAGATGACTGTGGACTTTACTCAGGACATTTCTGCTACCAACACTTCCAACTCATCTGGGAACTTTGGATTCCAATCCCAATGTACAGCACCCACCATCCTGTGCACTATCCTCACATATGTATGTAAATAAACTCACTAATACACCATACTTGCCTCTGTTGTGTGATTACAACGTTGTTTTTGTCATGGAGATGATGAGCTGCTAAATGACACTGTGCATGCTAACTGCTACAGCAAGTTCAACACCGTCATGTGAGTCATGGCGACGTGACACATATGATGGAGACACACCACTAGGGCTACACAACACATACACACCAGGGCCATCTGACTCATCGCCTACACTGATGTTGCCAGGAAATACAGTGGAATGCACAGACACCACACCTATTCAGAGTCTGGGTTAACTAGCCCACAGGTGAAGTAAGCTAATGTTAGTCAGATGTGTGACCACAGACAACGCACATCCCAAAGTGAAACACAGGTTTATTACACATTTGCAACATGTTGTTTCCACTACAGATGCAAGGTAATCCCACGTGGCAGTGGCCACACAGTCACCAAGTGTAGAGGAAACTCAGTCCAGTGGTGTGTGGCACATCACCTGAAGGGAAACGACTGCTCCCACCCTGGAAGTTGAATCATGGTGTCGGGGGATCACAGTTGACCAAACAGCTCTGAAAGTACCCTGTGAAGGACAGACATGACACACAGTCAAAAGCACTGAAGAACAGGACAGAACTGCAATACACATGCCCAATACATGTCACAAGATACCTACACAAAACCAAGTTAGCATGTCAACACTGTTGGGGAGTACAGACTACCTGTAAGGACACATCGCTGCACGCATACAGTCAAGTAGCACATGGCCACACTCAAACAGCAACAGAGCACCACCAACACATATCATGCAAACTCAAATCATTGACATACCAACTCTGTATACTCACATTCAGCTGAAGAAGTTGGTGATGAGCTGTGTGCGGACATCCCCCTCATCACCATCATCATCATCACTGGCATCGTGGCCCAGGCCAGGATCCTCCACAGGTGGCGGATGTTGGTCATCGTCATCCAGGATGAGAGGCAACTCCTTCCGCACTGCCAGGTTGTGTAGCATGCAGCAGACGATGACAATTTTGCACACCTTTGCAGGGGCATATGGGAGGCCCCCTCCTGTCTTGTCCAGGCAGCGAAAGCGGCTCTTCAAGAGACCAAATGTCCGCTCGATCACTCTCCTGGTCCGACCACGTGCCTCATTGTAGCGCATCTGGGCTGGTGTCACAGGGTTCCTGAGGGGTGTCAGCAACCACGGCATGTTGGGGTATCCGGAGTCACCTACATACAGACAATTGCACATTAGCTGAGTTGGAAAAGAGGGTGGAATACAACATTGCAGAACACACACAATGGTACAAAGTCAGTACACACCAACAAGCCAGGCACGCTGGTTCTGCATCTGTGAAATCATCCTCGGGATGCGACTACTCCTCATCACGTAGGCATCGTGTGCAGAACCGGGGAAACGTGCACACACATGTGAGATGGTCATATCTGCAAGACATACCACCAGAGCATTGATAGAATGGTAATGTTTACTGTTCCTGTATGCCTGCTCATGTGCCTGTGGTGGTACCAACGCCACATGTGTTCCATCAATGGAGCCAATGACATGTGGCATCCTCCCCAGGGCATAGAAGTCACTCTTGACGTCAGTGAGTTATTGACGTTTAGGGAAATAGAGGTACTGGTTCAGGTATCTCAACATTGCCTCCAAAACATTGCGTAGCACACGGCTGAACATGGTCTGTGACATCCCACCAGCAGACGCCACAGTGTGTTGAAAGGTATCGGTGGCAAAGAAGTGTAGGGCTGCCATCACCTTCACCTTGGGAGTCAGCGCTGTAGGGTATGTCCGGCCAGGTTGCAAATGTGGGGCCAACCGCACCGTCAATTCCTCAATCAGCGGCCTGTTGAAGCGGTACCGTCGGATGCAGTCACGTTCAACCATGGTTGCAAGGTCAGGGAATGGTCTATGGACAGCTGGTGCCCTGCAGTGCATAGGTGAACAAAGAAAGATTGTCAGTCACCCCACATATGTGGCATTGACCATACTCAATATCACATGATATATCATTACAAGACACAAGTACTTGATGTGTGTGCTGTTCTGTATGGACATATATGGCACCTACATGGCCAACATCTAACATCACAGTTCAACATGTGTTGACAACAAGTTCCAGGTCGTGCTATGGGAAATCATTAGGCTGTGTCACAGTACCCATGTTCTGCTGTCACATTCCAAACACACACCACAGTGACAAGTGAGGACAGATGTGCCACAGGCATCACAGCTCATTGACAGGTAGATTCCCAGGGACCCTGTATTGCCACATGGACATTGGCATGACATGGCGTATCATGTACACGTCAGCAAAACAACCATGACTCCCACAGGTAGTGGCCCCTGTTGCCTCTGCAGGACAGACATGGACGTCTGTGATACACACACGTACAACATCAAAGTAGATGCACAAACAACGTGGATGTGGAGACTGTCTCCCATTGTGCACATTGAATCAGAGACATCTGAAACACAACATGCACACAGACTGTGGAGGGCCATCACTATTGTGGCAATGGGTCACCCTGTGACGTACATACCTTCCCACATGGGACTCAGGATGTATGTGACACGACATACACATACACAACCTGGAAATGTGACCATGCCACATGCCCTGAACTGAACAGTTGCACATCACAGTGGTCATGTGCACAACAACACAAAGGATTCTGTCCCCATGAACATGTGCACAGCCTGGGAGTGGCTGCCCCCAAGTGCCACCAAAAAAACCACATGTTGACCCCCATACACACACAGGTAATGCAGCCTTACATGTCTTAGGATACAGTGTGGACAGGCTGTGGTGTTGTAGGTGTGCCCCTGAGTCCCTGGCAAGTAATTGTGGCTGGCATACGTTCACCAGTGACAACCATGGTGACATATGCGAGTGATTTGTACAGGGACGCGTTGTACAGCAATGGACCGATCGGTGCGCACGCATTGGCCATTGCATATGATGTGGACGGATGCGTGTTGTCATCCGATGTACGCGTTGTACAGCAATGGACCGATCGGTGTGCACGCATTGGCCATTGCATATGATGTGGAGGGAAATACGCGTTGTACAGCAATGGACCGATCGGTGTGCACGCATTGGCCATTGCATATGATGTGGACGGATGCGTGTTGTCATCCGATGTGCGCATTGTACAGCAATGGACCGATCGGTGTGCACGCATTGGCCATTGCATATGATGTGGAGGGAAATACGCGTTGTGCAGCAATGGACCGATCGGTGTGCACGCATTGGCCATTGCATATGATGTGGACGGATGCGTGTTGTCATCCGATGTGCGCGTTGTACAGCAATGGACCGATCGGTGTGCACGCATTGGCCATTGCATATGATGTGGAGGGAAATACGCGTTGTACAGCAATGGACCGATCGGTGTGCACGCATTGGCCATTGCATATGATTGGACGGATGCGTGTTGTCATCCGATGTTCGCGTTGTACAGCAATGGACCGATCGGTGCGCACGCATTGGCCATTGCATATGATGTGGAGGGAAATACGCGTTGTACAGCAATGGACCGATCGGTGTGCACGCATTGGCCATTGCATATGATGTGGACGGATGCGTGTTGTCATCCGATGTGCGCGTTGTACAGCAATGGACCGATCGGTGTGCACGCATTGGCCATTGCATATGATGTGGAGGGAAATACGCGTTGTACAGCAATGGACCGATCGGTGTGCACGCATTGGCCATTGCATATGATGTGGACGGATGCGTGTTGTCATCCGATGTGCGCGTTGTACAGCAATGGACCGATCGGTGCGCACGCATTGGCCATTGCATATGATGTGGAGGGAAATACGCGTTGTACAGCAATGGACCGATCGGTGTGCACGCATTGGCCATTGCATATGATGTGGACGGATGCGTGTTGTTTTTCGAAATACGCGTTGTACAGCAATGCTCCGATCGGTGCGCACGCATTGGCTATGGCCTGACATGGTAACGGACGCGTTTTCGAAGCTTTAACGAGTCTGATGCAGTGAATTCAGTTGGCCACCCACAACAATGTTGCAAATTCATGGGTGTCATGAAGTTGAACTTTTGAAGGATGCTGTGGGCGTGTATAAGTGGTGCAATTCCATGGATTGGCCAGATTCAGAAGATGCAAACGACTTGGACCTATCACTTTGGACACATGGGACAGTATCTGCCTCTGCAGCACACATATAATGCTGGCTGTTCCCCTGAGAGCTCACTAGCCTGCACTACATGCTCCAGGACGACATCTGCCACCACCACTGCTGCTGTCTTTGCATCCTCTGGCTACTGCAATGGCATGTACTGTGGAGAGAGCCCCAGCCTTCAGCACTGAGGAGAACCAGGCCCTGCTGGACAGCTTCCTTCCACAATACAGCAAGCTGTATGGGAAACCAGGGGAGCAGGTGAGTGTGCTGTCCACTGCCTTACTAATTGTGCATGTTGTCTGACTAGCAAGACTTACAGTGTGCACACCACTGGCTAGCATGCTCACTGAGTACTTGGCACCCCCCAAAGTGTGTAGTTACATGCACCGAACAGGTATAGTGCAGTAACAGTGCATTCCAACAAGGTTTAACTTCCCAGGCAATGATACCATTTGGTAACTGCTGGCAAACTGTTCATAGCCATAGTTGCACTGCCTGTGTACATCATATGCCCCTGTGATTGAGACATGTATATCCAACTGTGTGATGCACGGAAATGTTGCATGTGTAGTAATGGCCTTTTCACTTTGTCATCCTCACAGGTTGATGCCCACCAGAAGCAGGAAATCTGGCTGACCATCGCCCGGGCAGTAAGATCCGTGGGGGTCTACAAGCGCCGGATCCGCAACTGCCAGAAGAGGTGGCAGGACCTTCGGGGCTGGACCCGGAGGATCGCAAGGGTCCAGCTGAGGCTGTCGCCTCTTCGCAGGAGGGGCGGACACCGGACCCTGACCGCCCATATGCTCAGGATTCTGGCGGTGGTCTTCCCGGACCTGGATGGGCAGCTGAAGGCCAGACAGCAGCAAGGAGGGGGTGAGTCCATGACTGCACTGTGAACTTTGTTTGACATGCTGTGTGCCCTCCTCTGGCCTGGTTAAACTTCCACAGTATATCAGTCTTGTGGTCCAGGACCCATGTCACTCAATTGTGACATGCCCACTCCTCATCTGATACCCAGGTGTGGCCCTTACAGTCAGGAAATTGTGTCACTTGGGTACTGTGTCCTTGCATTTTGCTTAGCTCAAGGTGGGGGACAGCATTTGTTCCCGTAACTTTGTGGTGGGCTTCATGGGTGGGTCAATTGCTTACACAATGCCTGAGTTCTGACATGTAATCTGCGTGTAACTTTGATATGTGGTCCAATTGCTGACCTGACTCACCACATGTGTCTGGGGTATTTGGCACACACCCATGCTGCGGGTGGGAACAATGTTTGGGCCTCAGGAGTATGTATATCAAGTGTGTCACACATGCTTAGCCACCTGCCTACTGTCCAGGGCTCATCCCTCTTTCACGTGGAGCAGGACAGTCATGCCTACTCCAGGGCATACAATACACTCTGTACCCCCACTCCCGTGTATCAGCTGACACGTTGTGCTCAGTGAAATGTTCCCTCAGGTGTCTGCCTCTGTGTCATTGTGCTGTGGCTTCGTTGTCAGGACTACTGGGGTGTTTATCGGTTAGGGCTCATCATGCCATCTGAGATGTGACCATAGGAGACGATACTTGTGTGGCATATAGGTGTTTGATCACTTGACTGTGCAGACTGGTGTATGCGACTGTGAAGTTCAGGCAGCTGTTTTTCATTCACAGCAGACTGTGAGGTGCTCAGGTTCAGAGAGTTGTGTTTCATGTCTCCCATATGTCCAATTGGTATGACGTGGACAAATAAGAGTTCAGATGATGTGGTTTGTGGGGGATGGACATGTGCACTTGTCAGCTACAGAACTTGCATTCCCCATGACCTAGGATTGTGACACAGTGCAGACTGTTGTTGGCTGGCTGCCCTGCCCATGTGACTGGAGACAGTGATGTATGACTTTGCAGGCATGCCTGTGCCATGGCATTAAACTTCCTAAGAGTGAACCTGCAGGGGAGTGACATGTGCTACATGCACCCCATTGTGGCATTGACTATCAGGACATGGGTGCATCATGGTGTCTGGTGCTGGTATGCATCACATGCATTTCAAATTAGACTCTGGCCATCCCTTTATCCGGACACCTGTACTGACTCAGTGGCAAGAGATGTGATGTGTGCATGTTCACATACTTCACTGTGTTCTCTGCAATGTCCAACAACTGTGTAGGTGGTGAATGTGTCCACACTGGGGTATTACCATCCGACAGGCACCAGACAGATGGGTGCAAGGCCAGGAATGATGTGAGTGCCATGGTTGACCATCAGACTGACAATTGGCTTCTCCTAATCTGTGTGAGCACTTTTGGCAATGTTCAACTAAGGATGCCAGGGCTTGCTCTGTAATGTGCTGTACTTACTGTGGTGTGTGCGGTCAGTGCAGGTGACTGATATTTGTCTGTTTCCCTAATTGTTTGCAGATACATCCACGGCCACAGGAGGGGACAGCTCCACGGACCAGGAGGAGCTGCAGAGCCAGACTGGGTCAGCAGCCGATGAGTGGTCGGAGGGACCCAGTGGCACGGAGGGTGAGGGGAGCCACACCGAGGAGTCCTCAGCACCATCCACCTCAGCTGAGGACCACAGCAGCTCGGAGGATGACTCCCTTGTGGAGGCGGGTGTCAGCAGCCTACACACCCCAGCTAGTATGGCTGGCCCCGCCACCACCACCACCACCGCCCTCCCATCAACTCCCATTCCAGAGGTCCGTGGAGGCTCCCGTGTTCGGGAGCGTGTCTCCTTCGTGCCAGGCACCGCACCCCCTGCCCCTGTGTCCCCTGCTGCCCTGAGTGAGGAGTCTGTGTACTTACTTCGCCAGCTCCATGTAGGGCAGACATCACTGCTGAGTGTCCTCCATGCACACACCACTCTGTTGACACAGCTGGTGTCGTTCATGGAGGGCATCTCATCGGGCATGTATGCCCTACAGAGGAGCAATAAGTCCATGGCCTCCTCCCTGACGGCAGCAGTGTCCCTCCTCCAACAGTCCCTCACCAGTCCTACCTCTGCCCCATCCACACTTCCTGGCACCCTACCTGTCCCAAGCACATGCACACCTGCACAATCACCCAAACACACAGACACGAGCAGCACAGAAACACCCAAAACAAAGTCACAACGTGCACGCAAGCATCCTCAGGGGATTGATACCACACCCACAGGGGATGGGGAACAGACACACACACAGGCATCTACAGTCACTCCGCAGTCCTCCGATACCTCATCCACCAAGACCCCTTCCCTTGCCTCACCTGCAACCCCACCTACAAAGCAGCTCTTCCTCTGTGACCTCGGCCTCTTCCCCTCCGATCCAGATGATCCAGCATACAGGGGGAAGAGGAAGTCCACCCAACCAGAGGGGAGTGCCCCTCACCCCCGGACACCCTCCCCCAGGCACAGACAAACTGAGGCCCCCACCCGCAAGTCCCCCCAGACCCGGAAGAGCAAGACCCCGCCACTGCCCTGCAGCTCAACCACACAGTCTCCTTCCTCCATCCCTCAGGCCCCCACAACACAGGTTCCCCCATCACACCCTGCCCCAGGTTCCCCCACCCACAGATACACCATCCCCCAAATGGTCCGGCCTTCTCCCCCTACCACTTGCTCTTCCAGCCCCACACCCCCGCTGCGCATGTTTGTGCCACTGGTGTGGAGACCGTGTCCTCCCCCTCTGTCCTGCCTACCTTACCTGAACCCCATTCTACTCCCCTGGAGATAGGCACTGCAGTGGAGTCCACTACCACCCCGTCTGACTTGGGCACTGCAGTGGGGAACCTGTCCACTCCATCTGGCCAGCCCACTGCAGTCGTGCTGGCACCCACACCATCTGACTCATGCCCCCCAGTTGTGCCGGCACACACCATGTCAGACACCTCCACTGTAGTTGTCAGTGACTCTCCAGCAACCACCACCCCTTCCCTGCCTCCTTCTGGTGAGCCCTGATCCTGTCCCTGCGGTGCCTGGCCTGCCCCCCCCGTATGCCCCTCCGAGGGGAATGTCCCTGGTCCGTAGCAGTGCAGGCAAGCAAAGGGTGACATCTGCCACTGTCACCCTGTTCGGACTTTACTGATGGACTGGCCATTGGCCTTTGTGTTTTTTCAGGACTTTCAATTTTACACCCACATATGCTGAATAAAGCTACTTTCTGTCCTCTAGTGGTTTTGCTTCAGATGTACATGATGTTGATGATGCTAACCATGCCCCTGCTGCAGTGATGGTGATTTTTGATATCAGGAAAATGAAGTGTTACTGTGCAGGACCCCATGTGGTCCAGGGGAATGTGTCCTATCCTGGTGTGTATCCATGTCATCCTTTGCAGTAATATGAGGGTGTCATGTTTTCAATATTTGCCAATGGGATTTCCTACTTTTATTTGCAATATCACATCTGTGGCTTACACCCCTGCACATCTGTTGTGCTTGCCATTGTTCAATTTGTCTATTTCCCTGACCGTGTGACCATCTCCACTGGACATGCAAGTTTGGGCATCAATGGAGAAGGACTCATCTGTGTTATCAGTGCAACTTGCTATACATGTGTGTTGGATCTGTGCAGATCATTTCGGTGACACTCCCATGACCAGGCTGATGTGACGAGAGCCTTCATTTTGTGCTAATTGTTGACTGAGTGACCAAGTGTTCTGCTGACATGATAGAGCCCTGCAGAGACAACGTATGGCACAGCTTACCTTACACAGGAGTGGAGTCCCCTCATGGCAGTGTGTAATTCCGTGACATTGCCTGGGCCCAAGGTGTGTGTTGTGTGAGCATGTCTGTGTGTGTTCACTTCCATTTCGCTACGCAGGCTGGGATCCCTAGTGATGTTCCTGTTTGTGATGCTGGCTGAGTTGACCTATGTTCCCCCCAAATCTTCGCCCTGGGTTCTCTGGGATGTGGGTACATGGCACATTACTGGTCATCAGGGTGTCATCCATAGGTGTGTTTGCTGTCAGGGCTGAGTTTGTGGGCAAACGCAGAAGAGACACAGTCAGGATTCCCCTTGGCACTTGTTGGTTACACAAGTCATGTAATTTACAGTTTGTGGTAGCTTTCAGTGATTGTGACACGTTGTGTGTGTGACTGCTGCCACTCCTCAGGGTCAGAGCTGCAATGTTGGAAGTTGTCTATGTGTGTTCTTTGTGGGTGACCTTGGCTTCTTCATTGGTGTGTGACTGTGGCCGGGATCCCATTGGTTGGTGTGGATTTGACGTCATGCCCATGTACAGCGTACTGTGCAGTGTGTCAGACATTCACGAGTCTTGTTGACTGGCCATGTGTGATGGGTTTCTGCACCTTAGTTCCCACCACCACCCCTGGGATTGTCATGGGTGCATGTGCAATGTCACCAGTCCATGTGAGCTTCACTGCTGCACATTGGTCGAGATCAAGGTGTGTGGTGTTGAGTGTGTGCAAATGAGAGTTGTTGCACGGCTAGACCCCTACCTCCATATTGGCCTTGGCTGACAGGCCGTGCTGATTGATTTGTGCTTGTGTAGGTGTGATGGTAGTTTGTTGCTCAGGACACATGACTGTGGTTCACAGTGTGAACGACATCTAGCTTTGTCATCACATTGGGATTATCATGCAGGCCAGTGTCACCACAATGTGGGTTCCCTGTGGGCAGTGCTGTGGTGGGTCTGTGTCTTGCTGTGTTAGTTGCTGTTCCTACAAGCTTGTGTGACATGTGTAATTTGGGCTCCCTCTCATCTAACAATGCCTGATTGCCCACATAGGGGAATCCGATCCATGAGTTACTTTTGTGTGGCACTGTATACACATCTGTGTAATTGGGATTCAGGCCTCCTCATGTGTTGTGTGGTTGCCTGGGGACACTGGCACACCCCCCATCACCTGTTGTGTTTGATATGCAGTGTGAGGCTGCCTGTTTGCGTTTGTGCATCTGCACCACTGCATTGGCATATCTTTAGTGTGCCATTGGCTGTATGTTGTTTGGTGGGTTTCCCCTGCTGTCCCTGGGACTCCTAGGTCATCAGTCAGCACAATGATCATGGTTTGTATGTCCCATTGCTGCCATAGTATGGTATTTGTTCACCTCACATCTACAGTCTCCACAGGATATCTACATTTGTGTGTCCATTGGTGCAGATATGTGGGTCTGCATTATGATGGTCACTTCTGTCATTGTGTTATTGATGAATGTTGACAATGTCAGCCCCCATGGGTGATGTTTGTCTGCACATGGCCAAAGGTATGTCTTATTTGCACTGCACTGTTTGCCTCACCCAATCTATGTTGCTATGGGACACAAGCACTACTTTGCCACTGATGTGTTTGTTGTTCTGTGACCAGGAATCATCCATGCTGTTTGGCATTTGCAGCTTTTTCCATGACAACACTTACATTTTGGTCACTGTGATGATGGGGGGGTTAGATCCCATTGCCACAATGTTCAAAATGTGCTTCAGCTATGGACCCCACACTTACCTTTTGGTCACTGTGATGATGGGGGGTTAGACCCCATTGCCACAATGTTCAAAAGGTGCTTCAGCTATGGACCCCACACTTACCTTTTGGTCACTGTGATGATGGGGGGTTAGACCCCATTGCCACAATGTTCAAAAGGTGCTTCAGCTATGGACCCCACACTAAGGCTGGGCGTAGTTCGTCAAGTAGCGATCCGCGAAGCTACGCAAAGTGCAGTTCGCACTACGCGAGCTACGCGTAGCACTACGCGAACTGCGTAGTGCACTGTTCGCAATGATTGCACAGTGCCGGATGCTTGTCCGCACTGTGCAATCATTGAAAACGGCATCTTGCACAGTGCGAGCTGTCTTTTACTGCCGCTCGAGTAGATTTTTACTCGAGCGGCAGCTTTCTCAACGCGGACTGGTAGTTTCTCATCGCGAGCGGTCGCGAGCATACGCGACCACTCGCAATGAAAAACCTGACCTCCCCGCGTTGAGAATCTCGCCGGGAGGTTTATTTTCCACGCTCACGATCGGCAACTTGATGTTGCTGATCGCGAACGAGGAAAAGTCTCGCCGGGATGTCATTTTGCTTGCTCGCGGTCGCCAACTTGACGTTGAGGACCGCGAGCAAGCAAAAATGACCGCTGCACTACGCTACGCTACGCGTGTTTGCACTGTGCTACGTGCAATTCGCGTTGTGCGAAGTAGCTCAAACTTCGCAAACTACGCGAGCGTAGCGTAGTGCTTTGCCCAGGGTTACCCCACACTTACCTTTTGGTCACTGTGATGATGGGGGTTAGACCCCATTGCCACAATGTTCAAAAGGTGCTTCAGCTATGGACCCCACACTTACCTTTTGGTCACTGTGATGATGGGGGTTAGACCCCATTGCCACAATGTTCAAAATGTGCTTCAGCTATGGACCCCACACTTACCTTTTGGTCACTGTGATGATGGGGGGTTAGACCCCATTGCCACAATGTTCAAAATGTGCTTCAGCTATGGACCCCACACTTACCTTTTGGTCACTGTGATGATGGGGGTTAGACCCCATTGCCACAATGTTCAAAAGGTGCTTCAGCTATGGACCCCACACTTACCTTTTGGTCACTGTGATGATGGGGGTTTGACCCCATTGCCACAATGTTCATAATGTGCTTCAGCTATGGACCCCACACTTACCTTTTGGTCACTGTGATGATGGGGGGTTAGACCCCATTGCCACAATGTTCAAAAGGTGCTTCAGCTATGGACCCCACACTTACCTTTTGGTCACTGTGATGATGGGGTGTTAGACCCCATTGCCACAGTGGTCATGGTCTGCTTGCATTGTGGAGGCCACACACATTTATGTGTGACACATGTGATAGGGGGTCACATTGTATGTTCAATGTCATGTTCAGTGTTGTAGGCATTTGACACAGACTACACACGCTTGTCATGGTGTTGGGGGGATGTGTTTTTCTGACATTCCTTATGTTGGAGTATGCTGGTTGTGTCATGCATTGCCCGTCCTATGAGTAGGGGTGGTGGTAGTGGTAGGCATCCAGCCCCCCTGAGTAGGGGTGGTGGTAGTGACAGGCATCCAGCCCCCCCTGAGTAGGGGTGGTGGTAGTGGTAGGCATCCAGCACCCATGAGTAGGGGTGGTGGTTGTGGTAGGCATCCAGCACCCCCTGAGTAGGGGTGGTGGTAGTGACAGGCATCCAGGCCCCCCTGAGTAGGGGTGGTGGTAGTGGTAGGCATCCAGCCCCCCATGAGTAGGGGTGGTGGTAGTGGTAGGCATCCAGCACCCCCTTGAGTAGGGGTGGTGGTAGTGACAGCCATCCAGGCCCCCCTGAGTAGGGGTGGTGGTAGTGGTAGGCATCCAGCCCCCCATGAGTAGGGGTGGTGGTAGTGGTAGGCATCCAGCACCCATGAGTAGGGGTGGTGGTTGTGGTAGGCATCTAGCACCCCCTGAGTAGGGGTGGTGGTAGTGACAGCCATCCAGGCCCCCCTGAGTAGGGGTGGTGGTAGTGGTAGGCATCCAGCCCCCCATGAGTAGGGGTGGTGGTAGTGGTAGGCATCCAGCACCCATGAGTAGGGGTGGTGGTTGTGGTAGGCATCCAGCACCCCCTGAGTAGGGGTGGAGGTAGTGACAGGCATCCAGCACCCCTGAGTAGGGGTGGTGGTTGTGGTAGGCATCCAGCACCCCCTGAGTAGGGGTGGTGGTAGTGACAGCCATCCAGGCCCCCCTGAGTAGGGGTGGTGGTAGTGGTAGGCATCCAGCACCCCCTGAGTAGGGGTGGTGGTAGTGGTAGGCATCCAGCACCCCCTGAGTAGGGGTGGTGGTAGTGGTAGGCATCCAGCACCCCCTGAGTAGGGGTGGTGGTAGTGACAGCCATCCAGGCCCCCCTGAGTAGGGGTGGTGGTAGTGGTAGGCATCCAGCACCCATGAGTAGGGGTGGTGGTAGTGGTAGGCATCCAGCCCCCCATGAGTAGGGGTGGTGTTGGTGGTAGGCATCCATCCCCCTATGAGTGGGGATGGTAGTAGTGACAGGCATCCAGCACCCCTGAGTAGGGGTGGTGGTTGTGGTAGGCATCCAGCACCCCCTGAGTAGGGGTGGTGGTAGTGACAGGCATCCAGCACCCCTGAGTAGGGGTGGTGATTGTGGTCCAGCACCCCCTGAGTAGGGGTGGTGGTAGTGATAGCCATCCAGGCCCCCCTGAGTAGGGGTGGTGGTGGTAGTGGTAGGCATCCAGCACCCCCTGAGTAGGGGTGGTGGTAGTGGTAGGCATCCAGCACCCCCTGAGTAGGGGTGGTGGTAGTGACAGCCATCCAGGCCCCCCTGAGTAGGGGTGGTGGTAGTGGTAGGCATCCAGCCCCCCATGAGTAGGGGTGGTGGTAGTGACAGGCATCCAGCCCCCCTTGAGTAGGGGTGGTGGTTGTGGTAGGCATCCAGCACCCCCTGAGTAGGGGTGGTGGTAGTGACAGGCATCCAGCCCCCTGAGTAGGGGTGGTGGTAGTGGTAGGCATCCAGCCCCCCATGAGTAGGGGTGGTGTTGGTGGTAGGCATCCATCCCCCTATGAGTGGGGATGGTAGTAGTGACAGGCATCCAGCACCCCTGAGTAGGGGTGGTGGTTGTGGTAGGCATCCAGCACCCCCTGAGTAGGGGTGGTGGTAGTGACAGCCATCCAGGCCCCCCTGAGTAGGGGTGGTGGTAGTGGTAGGCATCCAGCCCCCCATGAGTAGGGGTGGTGGTAGTGGTAGGCATCCAGCACCCATGAGTAGGGGTGGTGGTTGTGGTAGGCATCCAGTACCCCCTGAGTAGGGGTGGTGGTAGTGACAGGCATCCAGCACCCATGAGTAGGGGTGGTGTTGGTGGTAGGCATCCATCCCCCCCTGAGTAGGGGTGGTGGTTGTGGTAGGCATCCAGCACCCCCTGAGTAGGGGTGGTGGTAGTGACAGGCATCCAGCCCCCCCTGAGTAGGGGTGGTGGTTGTGGTAGGCATCCAGCACCCCCTGAGTAGGGGTGCTGGTAGTGACAGGCATCCAGCACCCCTGAGTAGGGGTGGTGGTAGTGGTAGGCATCCAGCCCCCCCTGAGTGGGGGTGGTGTTAGTGGTAGGCATCCAGGCCCCTATGGGTGTGTATGGCATTGGTGATAGCCATCCCGCCCCTCTGGTTCTGCTGTTGCTAGTGTACGTCATTTCTGAGTGGGGTGGTGGTAGTGGTAGGCATCCAGCCCCCCATGAGTAGGGGTGGTGTTGGTGGTAGGCATCCATCCCCCTATGAGTGGGGATGGTAGTAGTGACAGCCATCCAGGCCCCCCTGAGTAGGGGTGGTGGTAGTGGTAGGCATCCAGCCCCCCATGAGTAGGGGTGGTGGTAGTGGGAGGCATCCAGCACCCATGAGTAGGGGTGGTGGTAGTGACAGGCATCCACCACCCGTGAGTAGGGGTGGTGGTAGTGACAGGCATCCAGCACCCATGAGTAGGGGTGGTGTTGGTGGTAGGCATCCATCCCCCTGAGTAGGGGTGGTGGTAGTGACAGGCATCCAGCACCCATGAGTAGGGGTGGTGTTGGTGGTAGGCATCCATCCCCCTGAGTAGGGGTGGTGGTTGTGGTAGGCATTCAGCACCCCCTGAGTAGGGGTGGTGGTAGTGACAGGCATGCAGCCCCCCCTGAGTAGGGGTGGTGGTTGTGGTAGGCATCCAGCACCCCCTGAGTAGGGGTGGTGGTAGTGACAGGCATCCAGCACCCATGAGTAGGGGTGGTGTTGGTGGTAGGCATCCATCCCCCCTGAGTAGGGGTGGTGGTAGTGACAGGCATCCAGCACCCATGAGTAGGGGTGGTGTTGGTGGTAGGCATCCATCCCCCCTGAGTAGGGGTGGTGGTTGTGGTAGGCATCCAGCACCCCCTGAGTAGGGGTGGTGGTAGTGACAGGCATCTAGCCCCCCCTGAGTAGGGGTGGTGGTTGTGGTAGGCATCCAGCACCCCCTGAGTAGGGGTGCTGGTAGTGACAGGCATCCAGCACCCCTGAGTAGGGGTGGTGGTAGTGGTAGGCATCCAGCCCCCCCTGAGTGGGGGTGGTGTTAGTGGTAGGCATCCAGGCCCCTATGGGTGTGTATGGCATTGGTGATAGCCATCCCGCCCCTATGGTTCTGCTGTTGCTAGTGTACGTCATTTCTGCATCCCTATGTGTGTGTGACATATGTCTGGTACGTGTCGTTTGTTTGTGTAGTGGGTGTTTGACTTACCGTCTGCGTCGTACGCGTCCGTACCTTTTCCGGTAATAGATGTAGAGTATTGGTAGGACCTGCGCGATGGGATTAATGGTTGGTTCGTCTCGTTCGGGTTTCTCGTTGCTTCGACTCGTACTCGTCGCTGGCTTGTTTGTCTCGTAGCCGTGGATCGTCTTGTGGCGCGAATCGGAGCTTATGTGCGTCTCTCCCGGATGCTCTGACGTGCCGGACGTAGCGACGGGTTCGACGCGTACGGAAGGCGCATCGTACTAGTCCGGCCGGAAGGTGCTGTATTTTTGCTTCCGTGCGACTCGATTCTGCGTTTACGGATCCGGTTCGGGCGGTGAACAGGAGCTGGAATGGGTACGTACGGCTGGGTCGGGATCTGGGCAGTTATGCGCATCGTACTTGCTCGTTCGTACGAATGTTCTAATCAGTCGGAAAACACGCGTTCGGCTTGGTTTTTTTCCGGACGAATAGTGTTAGGTGTGCTTCCGGCCGGGATCGGAATCGACCCCTTAGTTGTTGGTAGCTTTTCTCTTTTTGTAATATCTAATTAATTAGTCTATCTTTTATATTGTTGATATAATTGTTTGGTTGATTTTATTGGTTAAAGTTGTTTATACATTTATTTTATTGGTTGGTTTAGTTTTAGTTTGATTTTTTTATCAGTTATGTCCTTCTATGGTAAACGCTAATGTTGGTTGTATTATTATGTATCATGTATAGTTTGATAGTTTTTATATATATCTATATATATTATCATTTAGGTTGTTGTTTGTAGTTAATTGTAATATTTATTTTGGTTTTATTGTTATGATTTTAGGTATATAATTTATTGGGGTGAATGGTAAAGATTTTGTTGATTTACTATATTTATATTAGTTTAAACATGTGTATTAAATGTTTTAAGTTTATATCCAATAAATTGCTTTATGTAAAAAGTGAATTTTAAAATATTATTAATGATTATTTTATTATTTTGGCAATAATAATGTAGTTGATATTGTATGAATCCATATTTGTGTGTATTTAAAGGCAACAATATTTTTGTTTCTGATATTTCTGTTTTCAATATAGGTAAAAATTGATATCTTTAACAAGGACAGCTGTGTTATCGATATTTGTGGTTTTACTAGTTAAGTATAGGAAGTTGATATTTTTGTTATTGATATTTAATTTACGATATATTTATGTTTCGATATTGTATGCATCCATATTATGTCAGTGATCCGATCACAGGAATGCTGTTTTGTTAGATTTACCTAAATACTTCGTGAGATGCCTTCAGATTGTACTAAATATGGTTGCTCATCTTCCATCTCTCTCTTCGGGGCAGGCTCAGGTGGATTCTCTCCAACTGATTTCCTAGGAATAGGTGGAGTTTGTGGAAGATATTCTAAATGTTTATAGGGACTGGCAGTCACTGAACAGAGGTATATTAAAACCTATCTTTGGACTTAAAGAGGCCATCCAGTGTAAGGAAAAAGCAGTTCTCTTTGTCCAGTCCTACATTGCTAACAATTACCAACTACAGTCATTCTAGAATATTTGCTTGATGATGTCACCTGATGCTTTGTGATCCATTTTTACATTATTCACCGGTTGGCCCATTTAAGACTCTTTGTGTACATTACTGTTCTTCTCAACCTCTCCTGGTGGTTCCTAAGTTTTGTTAAGGCAGGTGCATTGTCCTTTTCAGTTCTTGCTCCTACCTACTGGAATAAACTACATAAAGAACTTGGGCATATTCCAAATAATCTGGCATTTTGAAAGAAACTCAAGGCATTTACATTTTCCCTCTATTTCTAGCTGTTTACTTTCATTACCTGAGACTATGCCTGTGGGCAACTACTCCACTTTATAAAAGCATTATTCATTCATTCATTTATTTTACAAGTGGTGGAGTGTAGGGTCTGCAATACATGCAAAGGACATTTCTGACTCATGCCTGCATGGCTCCTTCACCTGCAGCAGCCCTGCAGTAGGTCGCCACACATGATTTCAAGAAGATTTTTTGAGATGACTTCCTCTCCCATGAATTTTAGAGATGTCAGGTTGCATCCGATACCCTGGACATAGCCACAAAGGCATTGAGGATGATTCATTCATTTACAGTATCATGCGTCATTTTTCCCCCCTAAATCACAGGTACTCAGGACAACTGCTTTTTATAGCACTTAATGTGGCAAAGCAGTGCATTGTTAGTGACAACAAAACACATGCAAGTGTGTACACTTGAAACAGATGACAAGTAAATGTAACACATTAGACAGGAAATCAAAATACTGAGGTTTTCCCTTTTTGTAGTTCTTAATGTTCCACGGTACTGAACAATGCTTTGAGATACTGTAGTACACACATAAAGAATAGTTTAGCAAGCTTTGTATTACTACACATAGTCTAATCTGTTAGGTAAAAGCAGGAGGTTTAAAAATGATTTTTAAGGAGAGTGTATGCAATTCCATGACTTTGGAGCTGATACTGGAGAAATTTCAAGCCAGTAAGTGAATTAATTCACCCCAGGTCCCTCTAATGTTATTCAATAAAGCATTTGGCATTGGAGATCAACAGACATTTTTTGAATTTATTTTTGAAAAATAAATATAGCCGGTATGAACATTAAAACTGAGAGACAGGAATAAAAATGGGACTGTAAGAAATTCCATGGGTTTGGAGCTGATACAGAAGAAATCTCAAGTAATAAGTGAATACGTTTTGATGGGTTATGTGAGATGGAAATTATTAACGGGATAAATGAGTTTGGCTGGGTAAGTGTCTCGTGAGTTGGAATGAGCACAAGGGTTACTTTGGATGACTGTGTGAGTTTAATGGAGTGAGTGAGTGAGTGAGTGTTAGACATGGCATCCTGAGTGTGGTTCTCCCCCTAACTTTTTGCCTTCAGACCTCCGGCTTTTGCTGACTTTAGGACTCTGCACAGTTTACCACTGCTAAACAGTGCTAAAGTGCTCGTGCTCTCGCCTTAAAACATGTTAGATTGGCTAATACCCAATTGGCATATTTCATTTACTTGTATGTCCCTAGCAAAGTGGCATCATCTCTGCCCAGGGCGTGTAAATTAAATGCTACTAGTTGGCCTCCAGCACTGACTATGCCACCCACTTAAGTAGCACTTTACACATGTCTCAGGCTTGCCATTGCAGCCTTTGTGTGTGTGTGCATTTTTAAAATGCAATTTTGACCTGGCAAAGTATACATTTTGCCAGGCTCAAATCTATCGTTTTAATATATATAAGTCACCCCTACAATAGACAGTGGACAGCCCAGAGGGCAGGGTGCAATATATTTGAAAAGTAGGATATGTACTTCTAAGTTTTACATGTCCTGGTAGTGAAAAACTCTTAAATTCATTTTTCACTACTGCAAGGCCTACCTCTCCCATAGGTTAACATTGGAGTTACCTTATTACATTTAATAGGTGTCATTTTCAGATGAAAACAGGTAACAGTTCATGTGTGGTGTCTTTGAAATTGTAATGACAAATCCTAACTTATGGTGATGTCGCATTTTAAATTACAATTTTGAAAATGCCACTTTTAGAAAGTTGGCATTTTCCTGCCTTGGCCATTTGATACTTGCAGCCTGTCTTTGGGTCACATGACTCAGTGTAGTTGATAGGTAGGCTTTGTGTATTCCTCCTAGACAGCCACTCACAATGGGGAGCTTAGGTGTGACTGGATGGGCCATCATTGGCAGGATGGGAGGGAGGAGCTGGGCCCAGCCCCACTTACCCTTGAATAGACTGTGTCCTGTCTCCACACAAAGGCCTGCATATCCCCTGTAGTTAGTCTGGAGCCAGGACGAGGAAGGTAGGGCACCTATGCATTTCAGAATCCTACCTCAAGAAGCTTCTCCCCACTTGAAAGGTACAACTGGATATACATACTGGACCTCAGACACCAACTTTTCAGTACACTTCTGGACCTCTGGATACTCTGCCAGGAAGACAGACTGTGGTGCTGTTGAAAGGACTGCCACTCTACTGGACTTCTGCTCTGAAGGACAGCTGCCTTGCTGTGTTGATCTACTGCCTGCTGCCCTCTTGCCTGGGAGTGGAGGACTGGACCTGCATCTCTTGTACCCAGAACCCCAAAGTGACTCCAAGGGCTAGTTGTCTGGCCTCCTGATCTGAAGCCTCAGGGACACAACAGGCTTCCAATAACCTTGCAGCTGCACCTGGACTCTACCATCTATGAGTCTACCCTGCCAAGTGGTGTCACCCCTTCCTGGACCCTTGAAGTGTGCGCAGCACAAACTCGGGCAGAACCGACTGCATCGCCATGCCTGCATGTATTGGACCCGTCAAAACACGCCCATCACATTGCAGCCCATCGGAACCACTGCTGCGTGATGCATCCTCTGTGCAGGCCCTCGCATCCCTTGTTAACAACAGCCACATCTCAGCCTCGCAGCTCCATGGAACTGACACTTTACCCCGACTGCTCGCCTCATCCCAGGCGCGGACTTCGCAACACCATCGACGGGATCCCAGACAACAACTCAGGCCCTCGCATCACAGGCTCATCACATCTCGGAACCAACGCATCGCTTCGGCTGCATGCCGCTTCATCAACGCCTATCCTCGCAATGCTCCGGAAACCCGAATTTAAGGTACTCTGTTCAGTAGGCTTAACTGGGTCCCTGTAGCCTGTCTGCGCTTCATCATGGTCAGCTGAACTTGTGACTTTTTCCTGATCTGGCGCAACCAGATATCCACAGCTGGCGCTTTGTGCTTTTTGGCGCTATTTTCACCAAAATCTTTAAAATTGCATACCTCCGGTTTACTGATTGGATTTTTGCCGTTTTGGTCTTGTTTTATTGATTAAAAATGACTCTATTTTTCTAACTTGGTGTGGGATCCGTTATGTGTGTTGTTTTCACTTTATTACTGTTAGAAGTGTTGCACAAATAATTTGCACATTGCCTCTAAGTTAAGCCTGACTGTTCTGTGCCAAGCTACCAGAGCGTTGAGCACAGGTTAATTTAGGGTTGGCTTATGCCTCACCTTGACAGGGATTGTAATTACAGCTTGACCAGGGCTCGTACCCCAGTCATCCAAAAACACACTTTCTTACAGTGAGTGAGTCAGTCAGTCAGTCAGTGAGTCAGTGAATTAGTGAGTGAGTACATGAGTGAGAAAAAGCATGTGGTTAGTTCCTGTAATATGGATTAACTTGCCAACTACCCTGAGAGCCATCCACCCACTTAAAATTTAGAAAGAAAATAAAAAGTTCCCCTTTTCAGATACATCTTTTGTGATTTTTTAAATTTTTTGGGGCTCTAATATTGTTTTTTAGGAAATAATCTCTTGTATTGCCTTATGTTTTTACGTCGAGCATACCTGTCTGTAGTTGAAAGGATATTCTGGACCATACCAAAAACGTCCAGTGTGCTAAGAGCCCGCCCATTGCTTACCATTGGTTGGTTTTATTGTCACTCTTATTTGCTTGCTTCTTACTCAGTGGCTTAACTTTCTCTTCTTCTGATTTTCCCTCCCCTACCACCTAGCCGTTTTACCATCCTTTTGATTGTATGACTTGTATTGTTTTACTGTTCACATTCAAGGAACTACTTTTTCTTTTCTTTCAGCACTCCATGAGAGTGCACATGTTTTCTAGTTCTCTCGCTCATGTGCAGCTTCCCCCAAACAACTCCTCCCCATGCAATCCATGTTGCTCCTTCAACCCTCCCCCAAGCTCTACTTTGCTTTCTTTACCCCTTCCTATCTTTTTTTAAATTATTTTTTTGGCTTCCCATGGCTCAGCCTTAAGCGCCTTTTTTTACCAGTATTTCTTTATTAGAATATAGATCACATGAGATACAACAGAAGTGTGACACATAGAAAATCACAACATGTTCTAAAAGTCTCTTTGATGCAACAGTTATATACATATCTTCAAAGAGTGGTAGCTTATGAGCCCCTTTGATCATGCCAGCAATTGATGTATTGTACTTCTTTGTGGGCCATGGAATCTATACATGCCACGCACAAGGAGTCTGTTACTAGTAACCCAAGAGGATGTTTAACAGGGTCACAAACCATGGAAAATAAGGTGTTCATGGAGTCACTCTAGAGTCACCTACAGCGAGGGAGTCTTGCTCTCTAGTGTTCTTAATGATTTATGTCATGGTTCGGGTGTATCAGCATTTCATGGGGTAGGATGGTGCTGTCGGTATTGCGAGTCCGGCTCAGCGGTGTGAGTCCTTTGGGGGGATGAAAGAGGGTGGGTCCATGTGCTGGGTATGGTATGGTAACATACCCGTGTTGCCCGCATGCTGGGGAGAACGGGGTTTGGAGCTTTTTCAGGCTGTGTAGCCGGAACTGGGTGGATTACGGACTCTCATGGGGCCTTGTCATTGGTCTCCACCACCAGTTTGTTCAGGTAGGCATCCCAGGCATACCTGTACGGTGTCTCCCCTGTGAGACTTGGCAGCGAGTGTCAGACCATGACCTCTGTAATTGCTCATTTGAGTAAGTCCATCAATCATGACAGTGTAGTGGGGGCATCTGCTGACTTCCAGGCCATCGCTATATATGTGGTATTGGTTTCAATCCAATGGGCAGTCTAACAAAGCAAAGAAAAAAGCCATGTTTTAAGTAATTTTCTGAATTGCATGAGGTTAGACTGAGCTTTGAGATGCAAGGGCAGCTTGTTCCACATTCTGCAGGTAGAGTAAGCAAAACTTCTGCCACACCAGGAAACTTTATTGATCTTGGGCATTTTTACAGCTTTAGCAGAAGATGATCGACGCGCTCTCGTGGGGATGTACCAAAGGAATTTCTTTCTAATTTCTTTTTGGGGTAGGACCTGTCCCATGATATCGGATAGCTTTGATAGCACCGTTGCCCAAAATCGTGCATGACAGGGCAGGCCCACACCATGTGGTAGAAATCCACCTCAGGACGTGGGCAGCACGGGCATTTGGAGGCCTACCCAGGGAACATTTGTTGTATGCGCACAGGTGTAATATATGTCTAAAATTAGTATACTTCAGGCAGGGGTTTCTGGGGACTTTGCGAACATAGCCCAATGCTGTGGACCACTGTTTGTCTGTAATGTCTTGGTCCATATTGCTGGCCAATTTATCTTTGAGGGCGGGGAGATTCTTGCAGTGGTGTAGCTAGACCTTTTGCCTCTTGTGGTGGTCCCTGCGTTTTACTGCTCCACCATGGCCGGAGGTAAGAGCGAGGGTTGGGGTGCTGGCGATCCCTGCATTTGCTGCCCCGCAATGGCCGCGGGTAATTGCGGGGGGTGCAGGCGATCCCTGCGTTTGCTGCCCCACAACGGTCAAGTGAGGGGTGCAGGCCACCCCCCCAAAACTCATGCCACCCAGGGTGTACCGCCCCCGGCCCCCTCTTGCTACGCCACTGGATTCTTGGTACCGGAAACCAGAAGGGTGCTATAGAGTACAGTGATCACTCGTCTATCATTCCCATGTGTTAACAGTGTCTGTAAGGGAGGGTGACCCTCCGGTCGCTTCCCCACAGTGTGCCTATCGCTTTGGCCAGTGCGTTGTAAGTCAGAAATTGACTCTCTTCTGTACCATATTGTTCCCTGAGTTCCTGAAATGTCAGTAGGGTCTTATGTGTGTACAAGTCGCCTAGTGTAAAGATGCCCACTTCGGTCAATGGGCCAACATTGGGGTGTCCTGTCAGAGTGCAGAAGGCAGGGAGTGCCCCCAGGGGGAGGTCCGGCAAGTATGGATTAGAACTACAATCAGGATGGACATACGCACACCAGAAATGCTTGGCTATCTTGGCCATGTGGCTTATATTTGTGGATTCCCAATGGGGGCCTGGGGGCCAGTTCACTAGTTGTTGGCCCTTCAAATTCCTGAGGCCATCCGACCTCTCGGGCTGGAAGATCCAGCGAACCATCACATTGACCACTGCAGTTGAGCCACCGCGTAATAGAGTTCAAAGTTTGGGGCACCCAGTCTCCTCTGTTCTAGCAGAGCGTACAGTTTATGAAGCGCCATTCTCTTCCGGTCTTCCCCCCCAGATCAGGTTGGTGAGGATAGAGTTCAGGTCCCTAAGAAAGTGTTTGGGCAAATGGACAGGCAGCGCTGAGAAGTGGTGCAATAGTCTTGGCAGTACCAGCATTTTGGCTATTGCCACACTGCCCATGGGCAATAAGAGCAATGATCCCCAGAAAGTCAGAGAGCCACATGTACTGGCTACCGCTGTCCCCAAGTTCCACAGTAGCAGTTCATCATCTGAGATGTATATGTTTATCTCCAGATACCTTAATCTGTCGCACTGCAATTCCAGAGCCAGGAGGGTCAGTGCCTCGTGCTCCTCTTGTGTGAGACCACATAGGGGAAACAAGCTGGACTTAGTCCAGTTCATTTTTAGGTCCAAAATCATTCCAAAATCTTCAAGCGTTTCCATCCCTTGTGGCAGAACTCCATGGGCGTCATGGAGGTACACCAATGCATTGTATGCATATAGAGAAATAGCCGCCCTGGTGTCACCGCTCGGGATCCCCAATTGTGGCCCCTATAGGCAAACAAAGCACTTGAGGGGTTCTGTTGCTGGAGCAAAAATGATTGGCGACAAGGGACATCACTGACTGGTGCCCCTGTGCATACTGAATGCAACAGAGATCTCTTTGCTCGTGCAGATCCGGGCCACCGGATTGGTGTAGATTAGGCCCATCTAGCACAGTATTCAGGGACGAAGCCCAGTCTCCCCAGTACAGTAGGGCCACCCCTTAATATAGAAAGCCTTTTCGATATCGAGGGATAAAGCCGTGGAGAATAAATCTGCTTGCTCATTTTCTTCCATAATTTGGAAGAGACGTCATAGGTTCAGGAATGTGTTCCTGCTCGGTATGAAGCCATTTTGTTAGGTGTGTACCAACGTGGTGAGCAGTGGTAGTAGTCTATTCAAGATGACCTTCCAGAGAATTTTGCAATCAGTATTAAGGAGAGACAGAGGTCTATAAGAACACACTTCCAATGGGTCCCTGCTTGGTTTGAGGAGGCTGATAATCATTGCTGCTCGTATGGTCTCTGGTAGGGTACCTATATCCCTGGCCAGTTGGTACAATTGCAGGAGTTTTGAGTGAGTGTTGCTCTATAGGAGGAGTAGAACTTCACAGGGAGTCGGTATTTTCCTGGGATCTTATTTTGTGCTATTTGATCGATTGAGAGGTGAAGTTCATTGACCACTAATGTCAAGCCATGGAAGTGGGATTCTGCCCAGGTACTCTTGTAAAGGATGGCTTTCCCCAGACTATGACTCTTTGTACAGTGTTCTATAGTAATCCAAGAAGACTTTATTTATGTCTCCCTGTGTGTTTAGTAGTTCCCGAGTTGGGGACCTAATAGCAGTGACTTGGGACCTGGGGACTTCTGAGCACAATAGCCATGCCAATACCCATCTGGCTCTATCATCCTCTGCGTGCTGTCTAGCTATGAATTCTGCATAGTCTAATTTTCCCAGCCTGACCACCGAAGCGCTGTGTTCTCATCTGAGGGGGGTGATTTCACTGTCGCTCCCTGCAGTTTCCCCTATGCGCACCTCAGCCTTTTGGATGGCATGTTTCAAGTTGAGGATCTGTGTGCGTGGTGCTAATTTCACGCCATATGAAGTTTTAATGCAGAGGCTCCATATGACTGCTTTGAAAGCATCCCACTCTCCCCTCTGGCTGAGGTGGTCCCATAATGTTCCTTCATGTACTCAGCTATGTGCAAGCCAATGGTTTTGCGGAAAACCCTGTTGTGTAAGACTGGTGTATACAATTTCCAGGCAGGTAGTGGTGGCCTTCGGCAGCTACACCAGTGTATTGTCATCTTTAAGGGGCTGTGATCAGACAGTGTGCGACCAAAACACTCAGTGCTTGAGACACAAGCTGTTATATCCATCTTACACAGGAAGAGCTTGATTCTAGTATGCAACTGGTGAACTGGGGAGAAGAATGAGTATTCTGTTACATCTAGTTGCATTGAGCTCCAAATTAGTAGTGGGCGGAACTCGTGGAGGAGTTACATGAAAACTCTATAAGATTTCATGGAGTTCCATGAGTGGACAGAATCAGCACACTGTGCTGATTTTTAGCGTCAGGAGCACGAACTGCACCACATAGGGTGACAGAGAGCGCTGCTTCTTTGCTGCCGCTCAAGTAGATTTTCTACTCGAGCAGCAACTTTCTAAACATGAACGGTCACGACCTTCCACTTTGAGAAAATCTCACCGGATGCTGTCCTAGCACCTGAAAATCACACTAGGGGATGCCAATTCTCACTCACCAACATAACATTGGAGATCCGTGCATGAGAAAAAACTCCGCCCTGCTACAGTTGGCAACTTTTTTCCGGAACTCCGCATTACATGCATAAACGGAGTGGGCAAAACTCTCCGAACTCCGTCAGTGGAGCAGAATTTATCGCACACCCCTACTCCAAATGTTCTGCATGTGCCTATGGTGAAGCTCGGCTTTAAAGGCTTGTGCAGTCCTCACCGTGGTTGTGCCCTGCAGTGGGGGGAAGGACCTGTCCAATGTGATATTGTGTACGACATTGAAGTCCCCACCCCATATGCTGGTGCTAACAGGTCTTGTATCAGTGTAGGGGAACATTTGTCAGGAATTGTGATTGGTTACTATTGGGCGTGTATACTGCCACCAGGGTAATTGGTGCCCCATCAAACACTCCCTCCACCACCACCACATACCATCCCTTGAGGTCTATCTTTGTGTGGGCTGTTACTAGTGGCACTGTGAGGCCACCCAGATAAGCACACCCTGGTGTTTGCCGTATAGGAGGTGACAATGATTTGGCCCCTCCTTCGTCTTCGTAGTTTAAGGAGCTCTGTGGTGGTCATATGCATTTCCTGAAGAAACGCAGTGTGTGTTGTCTGTGACGTGGCGGCGTCTGGGTGTAGCTATTCCACGAATGTTCCAGGTCAGAATGTTTTATGTGGGCACTAATTCCATAAGGCACTATGATGTTGTCTTTATTGTGCAGTCGCCTCCTTCCCGGATCGAGTCTCTGAGGTCCATGTGCAAGGCTTGACCCCGACAATTGCTAGTGGAGTGATGCTGTATGTTCACAAACAAAAACATAAAACAATGACCCCATATTCCCGTCCCTGGTTGTGTCTTGAACACGTCCATGACCAAATAAAAGCTGAAAGAAGAAACAGAAAGGAAGGGAACATGTGCCATCTGAATCGGGATGGGTCTTCAGCAACTCAGGTAGTTGATGAAAGTTATGTACAATCCTTGCCCATATAGTAATGTCAAATGTTCCCACGACCCTGGCCAAGGCAAGGAGGGACCCACCTCTCTGTCACTGTGCTCCAGGAGCTTTTGCCTTCAGCAAAAGGATACAGTACGTAGGGTCATATTACTTGCTCCGATGTCATTGGTGTGAGTTACGGGCCACTGAGCAGTTCGGCTGGAATATTTCCTAAGTCGAAGGTTCTCCAGGTCAGAGGAGACAGAGGGAGACCTGGTGGATGCCGTTTGGCTATGGTGGAATTTCACCTCTGCAACAACCATGGCATGTTTCCACGCCACCTGTTTGCTACTAGGTCTGCCTCTGGGGAGCCTACGCTGTCACTGTATCCATGTCCAGGTGCGGTGAGGTGCCGGCAACATCTCTTTCATTTCGAGCTACCCCCAGGTGCCCGCTGGTGTCATAAAGAAGAGTGTGGTGTCAGAGTCCACCACACGCAGTTTAAATGGAAACATTAGGGACTATTTCAAGCTGAGTTGCTGGAGTTTCTGATTGACCAGAATGAGCTTCTGAGTTTCTGCACTTCTGCGGTGTAGTCTGGACAAATGTTCACTGAGGCGCTGGCAATTTGGCAGGGACCCTTGGTTCTGTTGACTTGCAGAATGTGGTTTTGATCCTGATAGTTAAAGATGTGTGCTACCTCTGGCCTGGGTGGAGTCCCTGGGGGGAGTCCTGCCTGGGACCCTGTGGGCCCTTTCAGTGAGATGTGAGAAGAACGTGGTATGTTTACCACCTAGGATGGTATGGAGCAACCAATCCTCCAGGAAGAGTTCTATTTTGGCCCTTCTGTGCCTTCCGTGAGTCCCACTACATGGATGTTGTTCCGGCAAGACCAACCTTTGGCGTCTTCTGACGTGTAGCAGGGAGACCTCCGATTGGAGGGCTTTCACGTGAAATTGTATCTCTGACAGTGAGCAGTGCATTCCAGCCAACGCTGATTCGTTCACCTCTATTCTGTCACTGAGGTTGGCCTGGTTCATTCGTAGAATCCCCATGTCAATCACCAGTGAGTCCAGTTTGGCTTCTAGGGTGCCCCTCATTGGCAGGCAATCTATGTTTTGTTTTTCTGCCGGCTGGGCCGACAACACTAGGCAGGCACCAATGTGTTGTTGGGGCCTCTCACATCCTGCGGCACAGCTGTTATGTTTCTTAAGTTATTGCCTCTGCCTGCTGTGCGGCAGTAATAGGGTGCCTCAACATGCGCGACAGCATGGATTGGCCGATGAAGGTCTCGCAGCTTACGCATACTATCAGGCTTATATTGATTGATTAGCAGCTGAGAGAATCGTGCTGGTGCCTCTCAGCCTAATTGATCTTCTTAGAGTTTCTGATCCCGGAATGGCGCCTTGCCGGTTGTTTTCTGGCAAAGGCACCACCTCCATTTGTAACTTGCCACAGTGCACCACATGCAGATCAGCCCAGGCTGGCAGACACACTGGCGGGCAGCAGCTTTGTGGTTTTATTTCTGCACTGCCATCAGGAGACAAGTAGCAACTCCCACACTGCATGACCCCTCTCAGTGCTCTTTACTGTGTTGAGGAGGTTGTTGTGGCATTGCACGACGTTGTTGATTTTCGCAGGCTGCCAGTCCTCAGATGCCCTCCTCAGCACCCAAGCCAGTGGCCTGGCCAGGCTTTGCCGGCCCGGGGCCCATTGGAAATCATAGTTGTTGACTGACAAACAATGTCTATTGCTTACCTCCGGTCCTCCGGTCACATGTGTTTGTTTTGGGAGCCCGGGGCACAGTGTTTGTCCAATTGGAGCTTGGCCGTGATGGACGGCAGAGCGCACAAGTTTTTAAATGCAAACACCAGCCATCTGGAACCCTGTCAACCACTTCTGAACTCCTCTGCCAGAGATCTGACTCCAGTATCGATAACTGGGTACTTGAAAGAAAAAGGCTGGCTGCAGAAGTGAGACAAAAACAGCAGCCTGCCCAATAACCGAGCGTGACAGCAGCAAAGCAGCAATATATGAAGCACCTGACGGTGTCTGCAGCATTATAAAGGCTAGCAAAGTGGTAAGTCAAGTGGCCATTCAGAGATTCCAGCTTGTTATGGTGGGGGGGAGGACTGTGGCCGTGATACTGTTTGTAAGGATTGGCAACACCAATAGACCTGGTTAAGTCTCTCCTAGAGCAGCGCGCATGCGCTGCTCTAGGAGAGGGCTCTTGGAATCACATCAGACTTCCAAGAGACTTCTCCGTGTGGGTCTTCCTCCTCCCACACATCCCATTGGCCTTTGCGTGAAAGCACGCAAATGGCCAAAGGCGGGGGTATGTCCCGCCTTTTTCGTGAACATTCACTCCCATGGCCTATGGGTCTCGGGAGCAAGCAGGGGCGCGCAGGCTGCCAGTTGCATTCCTGGTGTCTCAGGTTACACGCGCCGCACTTTCGCTTGTTATGTAATGCATCACCGCTTCCTCCGACGCGCCATTGTTTCCCTTATCCATGCCCTTCGTGTTGCTTGTTATGCGCTGCTGTTTGTACAAATGCTCCTATCCGCAGTGTGCCCCGCGCAGGATGGAGCCCCCTAGCACCCTATGCCACTGGTGATCTCTCCTGGCCCGGCTGTGTTCCAGTTTGAGCCTGTGTTCTGCCCCGGCATGTGCCCGGAGCTGCCCCGGTGTTCTCCGGCGGGGCTCTGTGCTGCCCCCTGACACCTATTGTACATGTGATTGCGCCTGCAACAGACTGTGTTCCCCTTAGCCTGTATGTTCTGCCCCGGTATGTGCACAGAGCTGCCCCCGGTGTGCTCCGCGCTCGATGCTGCCCCCTCGCACCTATGGCACAGGCGGTCTCCTCTGGCACATGCTGTGATCCAGCTTTTGAGCCTCTGTGTTTTGCCTGGTTATGAGTCCAGAGCTGCCCTGGTGTTGTCCAGCGGGGCTCGGCACGGCCCTGTGCCACACCACCTCAACGGCCCCTCCTGGCACAGGATGTGTACCACAACCTGTGCAGCCTGTATGTGTGGACTTGTGCACAGAGCTGGCGGCGGCTGCTGCCCCCTGCTGGCCGCCGCTTCGGTTTTGGTCTCAGTTTCGCTCCCGGTGGATTCACCGGACAGCGGCCGGGGCAGAGCAGCGGGCACCGAGGGAGCAGCTCCACTGCCCACTGACCACGGGGCACACCGGGGAACCCAGTGCCGAAGAGCACGGCGGGGTCAGCGGCAGCGCCGGTAACAACCTCACGGTGACAAACGCTAAATAAGTGCGCTTCCTCAAAATGGAGAGTGGGACGGAAGCGGGGTGCGGGGAGAGGCCGCTTCCCTATCCCGGGGCCCGCTTCTAGGTGGGGGCTCTGTGCTGGGGGACACCCACCCTGTGGTACCGGCTGCTGCAGGCTCAGCAGGACTCTGCACCTCGAGAGGTAAGCACAGGACCCGGGGGTCTTATGTAAGTAAGGGTGTCTCAAGCGCCAGCCAGACCCGAGGGGCATCGAGGCGCTGCATAGAGATTATACAAGAATAGCGTAGTGGTCACTGCACCCCGAGAGGTAAGCACAGGGCCAAAGGCGTTATGTACGGGGGTGTAAGCGCTAACCAGACCTGAGGGGCATCGAGGGGCTGTGTAGAATTGTACAAGAATGAGGTGAGCACAGAATGCCCGTAGATCTTACGCAAGAGGGTCTCCAGCACTAACCAGACCCGAGGGGCATTGCGGCGCTGTACAGAGATCACTTCTCTGCCTAGCTGCACTGTCTCTGTGTGATGGGCTTCAAACTGGAGCTGGGCCAAACCAAGGAGATGAGTATGTGTTCTGAGTTTTTTTTTTAAGTCAGCGCGTTATCAGGGAACACTCGCTATTCCAGGTATCTGATGAGTCTGTAGCTTAGCACTGGGTTGTTTCCATTCCTTTTGGGAAAATAAAATGGTCTCTGTCCCCCACAAAATGCTTTTCCAACCCTATGCGTTCTGTCACCCATTTCACTCATCACACTACTCCGTCATTTCTCCCTTTCTGTCATTCACCTCACCTGTTTTCCGCCCCCTCCCCTTGCTCCATCCTCCCCTTTCCCGATCATTCGGTTCATTCTTTGCGGCGCCCTTTACACTTCACATCTGTCTACATTAACGGCCTCTTGACCCCTTCTTTCCAGTCGCTGCACTCTCCTCTTTATTTTTACTGTCTATCCACTCCACCAATTCATCCCCCCCCCTATTCACTCGTCATTAAAATAAATCATAAACCCACGCTATACCTTAATGGCAATAATTTATTGTCTTTACAAGTTTAATGGCTATTACACGTTTGTGTAAAAAAAAAAAATAATAATAATGATAATTAAATACATGAAATATGCAAGTTTGCTAGTGCCAGTTCTTCAATTCCTAGTGACACAGCACCCAGGATAATATGCTGCATTGCTAAACACTTATAAGGTCCAAAAGGCGAGACCTATTGGCTATGCCAATGCTTATTTTTATTTGCTGTAAGTTCATTCTGTTTGTCATGTCGGTTAGTGCCCTTCCATTTCTGGTGCTCTGCAGCAGTTTTAAGAGTTTCTTAGAGTTTCTAGTTGCTTGAATGGGTGTAATTTCTGATATATTTATTTGTTTCCCTCATCTTCATTGCTAGATTTTTGCTCGCAAGAAAGTGTCACTCATAGTTGTCGAATGTCACTCATTATTACAATGAAATTATGAAAATGTCACACATTAGCAATCTGAAACCTTGGCAGCTATGTCAGCGCGGAGCAGACCATGATCTTCTCCCGCCCAGTAGCATCTTGAGGTGCACGTGTGTATGCCCAGGATGGAGAGAACTGCATTCTCGGTGACCTGTGCTGGTTGATGGTGCCTCATCTAGAGGCTGGAGACTTCCAGGATGATGTCGGGCAGGTTAGAGGAAGGAAGCTCCCTCATTCCGTGTCCGTCCTGGTCGCCATAAAGGCTCTGCCCCACTCCAGCGCATTTCTTCTTCCTTAGAAACCCACCCACTCACCACTGCTTTTCCCCAACAGCTCCCCCACCCACTACTCCATTGCTCCCCAAATCCTTAAATATGTAAATGCATTTTAAAAATGGCACCTGAGTCATTTGCCATCATTCATGCATGCGCCTAGGGAATAACTCTGATGTTTTTTTTTTCTCTTTTTCTTTTGTTTTGTTGAACCTACACAGCATCGAATAAAAGCATTTTGCTTTTTGCCGATGCTGCCTAGCAATGGCAAAAAGTTTTGGCAACGCCAATGAGTCGTAAAGACAAGACCCACTGTCTCTGCCAATGCTTGTTTTTCGCTATTGTAACAACGCTGCATTCTTCTTTTGTAGTTCACATTTTACAATCACATGACGTCGTTGAACGCTCTAGAGCCTTTGAACTGTGTGAATGCTGGCACAAAATTTAGAATTGCTTCATTTTCAGATAATTTCTTAATGTCCACTGATATTTCCTGCTACAGATGGCGGTCAGAGATGTTTTAAGACATGGGCAAAGTGGGCTCTGGCCCAGGGCCCCAGCCTTTCAGGAGGGGCCTGATAGAGCCAGCTCTGTTCTGCAGAGTCTGCCCTGATGACCTTGAATAATTCTTAAAACTGATTGTTCTAAATACCGTTTTCCTTTAATGTGTTTTTAATGTGGGTGATGTGTGAGAGTCTCTTTCAGACATTTTGCAGAGAAATGTGTTTATGTTACATACAACATCCATAAAAAAGTTTCTGTTAAGATGGCAATAGGAGCTCACATGTGAGAAATGGGAGGGTGTCACAGAGATCATTTACAGTAACATTAGTGAGCTGCTGCGTTATAATATTGAAAACACGTCACTATCCCTGAATATTAGATGTAAACATATTTAGGATTTGAACTAGTGTGTCTGTGCACTGTTAGTGACCTGGTCAAAGAGGGATGAAAAGACTGAAATTGAAAGCTGTTCCGAACAGGGGCCCCCAAAAATAAATTTGGCCCAGGGACCCCAAAATCCTTAAGATGTCCCTGATGGCGGTAGGGTTCATGTGCAAAAGCCACACGGAGCTGTCTCTGGGTTGCAGCATGTTTCCTCTCTCCATGAATCAGAGGTGCCCTCCTGCCGTCCTGCTGAGCTAAACAATAAAGGGCCAAACAATTATTCTGAAAGCAGCTAAGGCTCGTCTATCCAAGAACCACCCAAAGTTCTGGGAAGTAGGGGATCCGGGGTGCTATTGCACCCCAGAAATAATCATGCTGGAGTTCAGAAGCTGAAGGAGCAATAAAGATGCCTCTAAAGTTTGTGTGTAATCTGGCACATTTGCTGCGCGTTCATAGATCAAATGACTATGACTATGTCTCCACAATTTGCTTCTTGTTCTGAAACTGGGGTGTACTTTTATTTCTCTGACACATAGTGAGAGGATTTTGTAAAGGTGATCTTCTTACCCTCCAAAAATCTGCATGCTCCTTGTATTTTCCATTGCATCTCCTAGTGGTATGGCCGAAGTCTAGCAACCCTAACGCTGAAGGGATGAATTTAGTGGGCACATTAGACATCAAAATGCAGCCACCGTTGTTTGCAGTTGGGTTATTATGAAGACTGCCATAAAACACACTGGTTGTCACTTCTGCGCAGGTCGAGCATTACTCCTGACAATCAGCAACAACCGATCGATGGCGGCCTTTGCAACAGAAACCAGCAGGCGCTCACCGGCATCCCCACCGACAGGACGGCAACTCCTCCGGGAAATCCGGATCCAGGGAGAAGCCGCGACTGCTCATGTAAACACAATTCAATCAGCCCCCGGCATTAGATATGTGGAGTCAGTCAGGGGCTGACCTCAATTTCTTTCACTCCGCGAGCAGCCCTCTTATTTCGGCGTTTACAATTTATATCCTTCCCAATTAACTAATTAAGATGTACAGTAAATAAGTAAGTGGGGCAGTAATTAAACCATCTTCAGCCATAAGAAGTAAACAAAGATAATATTCCCATTGGGGAAAACAAAGCGCAACTGTTTAAGAGACAAACAGGGCGAATCGACTCCGCGGGCCTACGATGGCGCGTGAAGCAATCTAGTCATTGTGTAGTCGCCAAGATGCCTTCCAGGTGTAGCAGGCTAGTCACAGCACAAGTGCGGCAGAGGGGGGCGGATTTCTGATTGGGTCCTTGGAAGTACTTGTGGGTTCTAGAATGTTACAAACGAATGAACTATGCAGGCTAGGTGAGAATGTCATGGGATGTGAGTAAATTGGACCCTGTCTGTTTCTACATGCGTTTCCGGTAGGTTTTCTAAGTTTAAAATAACAAACATGTTATGCATGCAGATAACTGAAACTGAGTGCAAGCGATAAATTATGATGTACTATCATATATTTTATTTTTTGGCGTAGCCTTTCCAAAAATAAAACCCCCATAAAATATTTTTTACCTACACATCATTAATAAAAACACATGACATTACGAACACACAAATATAAAGTCGTATAAATAATTTAACACAAACGATGCTCAAGCCTTTATAGTTACAGCAGGAAAATCGTAAGCTTGTACCATGGCCAGCGAGAGGGAGAGTAAATTCATCAAGTAATAAAGGGCAAAGCAATGTTTACCTGTGCAACAAATGTGCAGGCTGTAACGTAACTTGTAGGGGGTCGGGAGGGGGGGGGGGGCGTGGTGACTTTTGTTTGTGAGATTTCAGCAGTAGCTCCCTTCTTCTACTAGTCCTTGGGTGGGGGAAGGGGCTCCTGGTATTGGGGGAAACTAAGCTTAAGGAAAACCGTTCCCCACAGCCCCTGGGGTGGTGTAACCTGGATCCCCAAGACTAGCAGAACAGTGTACTCCACTCCTCCCTGTGGCCAGTTTTTAGGGGAGGAGCCGGTGGTGTAGGAAGGGGTATCCTTATTTGCGATTGTGCTAGTTGGGCCCCACAAGGTGCACCCATCTCTGAGAGGACATGAAGTAAATAGATGAGTTGGAGATGTGAAGTCTGTAGGCAGTGCAAAATCTGTAAAATAATAAGTGCTAGGACACAACATATTTCTTAGGAGGCCACTGTAGCTTGCAATCCCTATGATCTCTGTCAGCGCTGCCAAATACCAGTACCAATGACACCCACTTATTATTATACTCCTACAAATGTGACAATTTGGGCTATACTAGGTGACCAAAAGCTGAAGAATGGTCTGAGCACTCTGACATTATTATTTTTTAATCCAAATTGAATTGTTAAACACTTTACTCATGCTTTTTCAAAAATAGACTGACAGGGCCACCATGAATAAATGAATAATATTTCTAAAGCGCGTTGTTACCCTAAAAAGGGGTGTCTTGGCACTAAGACTCCTACAATCAGATTGAGAAAGTACGTTTTCTGGGCTTTTCTGAAGGAGAGATAGTCAGAAGTATATCTGAGGGTAATCGGTAAACGTTTTCCATCATCTGCCCGTATGATGGAAAAAAGAACAACCTCCAATCTGACTATGCAGAAAGTTTGGCACTGGCAAAAGCCAGGCTCCAGAAGAGCGGAGGGTGCGAGGAAGGGAGTAAAGATGTATTTTTCTAGCTATAAATGCCAGGCAAATACCCTTAATAGCTTTATAAATCAGACAGAGGATCTTAGATGTGCATTTTTGCCAGATTAGCAGCCAATTGAGAGTAAGAAGAAGAGGTATGATGGAAGTCCTCGAGATAGATTAAGAATACCATGGGTTGCACAACCTGTAATCTATCCAGTAGGTAGACGGGCAGGCCTAGTTGAAGATCATTGGGATAATCCAAACGAGATAACACAAGATCCTGGAATGTGGTCTTCCTTATAGAGACCAGCACATAAGGAAGGATTTTCTGCACAGCACAAAGTAACATAAAGCGTTTAGCGGCTGTTAGTGTAATATGTGTTGTGAAGGAGAGGTCCGAATAAAATAGTACACCTAAGTTCCTGGCGCAAAAAGTGAGAGAAGGAGTCACATCCAATTCGGCCATCCACCATTTAGAACCACAGCCAGGGGTTTCTGTCATAAATATGTGCCGGTGTTACGAAATAAGTCCCAGTGCTGAGCACCAGTAAACACTAACATAAATTAAGCACTGTCTGTAGGGGACTGGCACCGTAGTTAGTGGTTTACCTTGCCAAGGCGGGGTCCAGAACAGGGCTGGAGACGCCGAGAGAGTTGAGTGAATTCCTTGCCCTAGGGGCTGTGTTTGGGCTGAGTGAATAGCAGTGAGATTTAGATGATAGAGTTAGGTTGGCCTGAACTTGCTGGACTCCCATGCATCACATATGTGTAAGATTGATGATCCAAGGTATTTCAAGTAAGCATCAGTAACTGCAGGCTACAACCCAAAACCCAGACAACCAATGAGAAAGCCATCTGTGATTGGTGTTCTGAGATTATGATTGAGAAGGAAAAAAGGCACTAGGGTGAAGTTCTTCCCTCCAACAGGCTTCTCCTCGTGGAAGAAATGGAAAATCAACTCAGGATGGGACACAGACTGGAGGAGAAGTAAGAAAAAGGAAATCTTTTTGCAGCTATATGAGCCGTAGAGGCTAAATTGGAGGATGCCGCTGAGAGAGTTGCATTTAAGCAGGTGCACAGTAAGTTGAACATGCATCTGAAAGTCCTCCCTGACATAACAGGGGCATTAAAAATGCTGTAATTGAAACTGTTCTGAAACTAGACATTAAAGAGTCCCATTTGAGATGCCCATGTCAGACCTGCAGGAAGGAATGGAAAGGGTACTTGTAACTTGATTGGCAAATGTAATGTGCCTGGGGATCCTACTGTGCCTCGCTGCAACAGACTTCCTATTGGAAAGCATAAATAAGGCAATACAGCAGGAGGAACAGTTTTGGCAATACTACGTCCAGCTGCTTTACAGAACAGTTTCATCAAGGAAGTGATATGACAGAAGAAGGTATGCTGGAGAGATGCTTACGTTCTATTGTTATCTGCCCTGCATCCACAGACTCTAGAAAGTAAGAGGGCTGTTTCTGATTTGCGGAGGGAACTCGACTCTCGGTGGGTTAATGCTTCGATTAACTATGTTTGGAACATGAGAAAGCGCTGGGAAGCAAGAACATGGGGAGCGGGTTCTAATGCCTCATGAAAGACCTCATATAAGTTCAGAAGAGATCAGGCATGAAGATTGTAGAAGACAGGGACATCAAAATTAGCACAGAAACTAGTGTTGCTTCTTGGCTCGTCTAGGTTAGACATGGGACCTCCGGGACAAACAATGTAGTGCTGCTACATAAGGCTTTCACAAGCACTATCTAGGTGCCTGGCAGCATTGCTCTGACTTTCTGCTTCTGCATCAGTTCGTCCGATCACCCAGCTTTAAGTTACCTACACTTTGTTGTTTTATTGTTCCCTCATTCTTTTCCCCTTGTTCCTTCAGTCTTTACAGAACTCTGGTCCTTTTGTTGTCCTCTAAGTGCAAATTCTTCAAGACTTGACTTCTTCAACCTTCCCACTCTCTATCTGAGCCTTGTTCATCATGTTGCTGCTCTCCAGTCTGTGTCCGGCCTCCACATCATTTCAACAGGGCTGTTTTACTCTCCTCAGCATCTTTCAGCTCTGGATCTGTATCCAGGTAGGACTGGGGCTAGTTACAATCTTCCTGAGCTGAGTGAGCGGTGAGCTACTATCAGACTCATGTTTTGTGTATTTGTTGATTTGCTTAGCACTGCCTTTTCTAAATTCTCTGTTCTGTATTCTTGTTTTGTTAAGATTACCAGACATTGGTTCTGTGATGATCGGGCGTTTAAGTTGGCATCATTCTGAATCAGTGTCTCCGGTGTCTTACCCTTTACTTCATTTGTTCTGGTACTCAATTGAGGTATTACCAATCAATATTGTGTATTGGAATGGCTAGATAATTGGCATTGTTAGCTGTATTCCTTAGGGCTATATTTCTTATTATCAACCCTGATAGTTTGCCCGGGTCCTTTACCGCCCATTATAGATTCCAGGGGCAATCCATTACAAGTAGTTTCAGAAGCCATTCCAAAGCTTCCAAATGAGTTAGAAACTATCAGGCAGGAATAGGCATTTTCTTGACACACGGATCCTCAGGAAGGTATGCCCTCTGCTCATTCTTATGAAACCAGTACATCTACTAAAGGTGTAACTAGTCAAGCGAACTCCTGTTCCTCTGCTCGAACAAAAGCAGGAATGGTCAGTAGAGCTCCAAATACTTTAGCACTGCCTGAAAAGTTTTCTGGTGAACATTACCTATTTCAAACATTTATTGCTCAATATCAGTTACTTTTTCAGCTAAAACTCAGATTTTTCCTATGAAAACCTCAAGAGTGGCTTTCATCTTGTCATATTTAACTAAAGGCACATTAACCTGAGCAACACTGCTTATTTTGAGTCAAAGTCCATGGCTTAATAATTATGAGCAATTTTTTAAACAGTTTCAAGTGGTTTTGAGATAAAGACATTCCGAACAAGCTCCTCACATAGGTCTTCTAACACTCAGAATTGGAACTTAAAATGTAATTGATCCAGCGATCAGGGATCAATAAATTTGCAAATAAACAAGGCCCAAATACGTAACCCAAAAAAGTCCCTTCACGCCGGGTTCAGTGGAATGCAAAGTTCGTTCCTAACTTACCATTCTCCAACAGAACCTGCATTTCTCATAAAAAATAATGTGGCGATGACATCTTTTTATAGTTGGTTAGTTATAGTCAATAATCTATAAACTCACTCTAAATAAAGACGGACTCAATGTGTATATTTATAATGTTTATCTAATAATGTGAAATAAATGCTCATCAAGTACCAATACACAGTACAAATCATGAAATATCACTGAGTAAATTATTAGCAAAGGAAATGACAACATTCACACCATATTGACAGTGCATTGAAGGAGTGGAAAGGCGAAGAGAGAAAAGGTTCAGAAACAAAATACATTTGCAAATGATTATGCAAATTCAGGTTTCTATCTATACTAACCCAGTAGGAACAGGAAATCTACTCTCTGGCCACGAGAGCAGCAAGGCCCCTCAAGAAGATTTGAAAGGGCAAAGATTAAGTCAGGAATCAGGAACAGGAAGAAAACAGGTAGGCCTCTACAGAAAACCGACGACAGCGATGATCTCCCAAGGATCAGCCTAAACGCCTCCAGCACACCCCTCCCACCGGGCACCTCAATTATACCCTAAAACCCAAATGTCCAACCCACACTTGTTTCAAAATAAGGAGCTATTCTACATTTGATTGGTTAAGGAAGGGGGTGTACTGTCACACCACACTCGACATGTCCATCTCACTCAATGTTCTATTGTTTTTATTTTTTCAACATCATGACGGAATCTTCCCAGGAAATACAAGTATACAAATATCAGGCTTCAGCTTCCTTCTCTCCGCAAATGTTTCGAAATCTGTTACTTCTTGTGCCACTCATGCGCTTCCAGAGGAAACGTTCCTCACTTGCTGATTGTTTTTCGTCTCCACGTTTAACTTTTGGCAGGCACACGGAAATTCGAAGGTTGCTCGCCTTTGCCTTCCCTCCACGTTCTCTTTGCTTTTTCAGCTTATTTTGTAAAAATCATTCTCCTTAACCCATGCTTCTACGGAGAATAAAACAAGCATTATTATTCATTTTGTAATGCTTTTCTTTACGCACCCTCCCAATGCTGCATCTAACCATGTGCAACCCATATTATTATTTTTCCTAGCAAACAATAACGTGCACAAAAGCAGCATTAGTCTCTTTATTTTCATTAGTCAAGCATTTGCGGCCTAGTTCAGTGCTTTAGTACGCGCTTGCGCAGTATTATTTTCCCTCATGTTAGTTTTTAAAACCGCATGTTTTTCACTGCACACTGTTAGAAAAAATAGAAAATGTTACTAGAGGTTTCAATCCGAGCAGGTTTCATTTTACGAAAAACCCTGCTCCATCATAATTATCTACATTATCGACTTCGAAGAGTTATCAATGGAGGAGTTGTGGCCAGATGGAGCAGTGGTGGCAGCTTTCTACCAAAGTTTAAAAGGAGAATTCAAATACACTTTATCTATGGTCGTCACAAGACCTTCTTCTACAGCTGCCCTTATTGAATTACTCTTACAAAAGTAAAGCACAACAAGCGAACCTTAAGAATGAGAAAATATGCAAATGTTGGTGGTCGGATTTTACTGGGGAAACTTAGGGGTCGATTCCGATTCGGGCCGGAAAAAGCACCGACTGAGTCGGAGCCGGAATTTATTCCGACCGACACGTACCTGTGGCGCCCGACACGCCAAGTACGATGCAAAGCGTGCAAAATCCGACCGACACGTACCGAACCCAAGCCGAACAACCGAGCCGCACGGAAAACAGCAATCCGGCCGGAAAAACACGCGAATCGAACCGACCGACACGCACCCGGAACAAATCCGACCGAAACGTACACGCAAACTCCAAACCGCAAAGTACGATGCAAGGCGTGAAAACCACGACCGAGTCGGACGGAGGACAAGCCGTACGACCGACACGCATACAAAACCGAGCCGAAGTAACACAAAACACCGCGACCGACGCGTACGCAGCATAGAAAACTGCACAAACACAGCGTGAACGAAACGGAGAACACCGTACGAGACAAATGCAGGGTCCGACTCGGTCACAAGACCGTTTCCAACATGCACAGACAGTACAAAGGAAAAATTACACAAAAAAAGGCCAAACAAGCAATTACAAAGCCAATAAATACTGTGGGGGTGGGGACAGAGAACAAAGACACACCCACAACTCCACCCATATAAAGGACACAAATCCCAACCATGATCCTTTGCAAATGCCATTCTACTGCCAGCACCCAACAGACAGCAACCACACACCCACAGCTCATCCCTCACACAAGCCACACACCATCAGCACACCAACAAATACCTACCTCACATACACCCAGCAAAACACACACTCACACACCCTCACCTGCACACCAACACACACATCACTCACCATCACCACCCATCACCATGCCCCCCAAGAAGAATCACAAGTTCCTAGATTGTGAATTGGAAGTCATGGTAGACGAGATCCTCAGGGTAGAGCCACAGCTGTTTGGCACACTGGTCCAACAGACCCCCATCTCCCAGAAAACCAAGATGTGGGAGAGGATCATCAACAGGGTGAACGCACAATCACCATGTCTGCGCACAAAGACCGACATCCAGAACAGGTGGTATGACGTGCGCAGGAGGGTACGGGACCTGCTCAAGAAAGACTACCTCCTGAGCCAATACACCGGCAGTGGCCCTCCTGCCAAGCCAGTATACCTCAGGCCCTGGGAGGAGAAGGTGCGGGCCATCCTTCCGCCAGTGAGCGTATATGGACTAGAGAACATCCCAGAGCCTGGTGAGTACACAACAAATGTACACAATATTCTGCCACAATACACACACACATCACTGTCAAGGGGAGAGTCAAACCATGCACTCATAGCAATTACACAGCAACCAGAACAGAATCATCCCAAAATGTGTATGTCAGTCAGAGAAACACAACACATGCCATCTCAAAGTTACATTCAACCGTGCCATCACATGTACAAACACAACTACAACTGCAGCTAGGCAGTGGCACAAATAGAACTAACAAACACATCCAGACATGTAGCCACCACAACAGCACCAACACACAGTGAAGACCACTGAAAGGAAGGAATTCTGTGTATGCTGGCCAAGTCAGTGTAGCCAATAGCATCATGGGAGTCGTAGTCACACATATTGCCCCCCCCACAACTGTCCCATCAACACCACCATGAACCATGCGCACATCACAGGGAGTGGAGAAGGACTCACAAGATGGCTGACACTGGCAACTGCTGTGGGGAGCACAAGGCCCTGCTGGCAACTGTGCACCAACAAACAGCAGGACACCACTGACTGACATCCTGAGAGACAACTTCCACTCCCTGCAATGGAAGCACGTTCCATGGTGGGATATCTGGCTGGCTGGGTGGGAAGGAGGACTCGCACCACTGACCATAGTCACAAGCACCTCCCCTCACACACACCCTCAACACATACTCCACATAACCCACCTGGGAGAATGCAATGCCACACATCCTAACTCAAGGTCCCACAAAGAACCTCCACCCTGGGTTATGTCGTGTGAAGCACAGGGACACTCATGGGACCTTCAGCCAAACAACTGCCAGGACAACACTCCCAGCCATCCTGTCAGCACAGGCACCCCACCCCACAGGGAAGCAGAGTCAAAAGGAAGGAAGCATGGGCATGCTGGGAAGGGGGGTGGAGGCAATAGCATGATGGGAGTCGTAGTCACAGCTCTACATCCCCCACCACATGGCCCAGGAAGCTCACACTCACGCATGCACATCCCACAGAGAGTGGAAAGGCCCATCAAAGATGTCTGACACTGTTGCTGTGTCGTGGGGAGCACAAGGGCATGCTGGGAACTGCACACCAACCAACAGCAGGACACCACTGTCAGCCATCTTGCCATTGCTCTCACACCCACACACACTGAACTCCCCACAAAACCAAGTAAGTATGGGAATGCTGGGAAGTGGGGTGGAGGCAATAGCATGATGGGAGTGGTAGTCACAGATATTGGTCACCCCCACAACTGTCCCATCAACACCACCCTGAACCATGCGCACATCACAGGAAGTGGAAAACAACTGACAAGATGGCTGACACTGTGCACTGCTGTGGGGAGCACAAGGCCCTGCTGGCAACTGTGCACCAACAAACAGCAGGACACCACTGACTGACATCCTGAGAGACAACTTCCACTCCCTGCAATGCAAGCACGTTCCATGGTGGGATATCTGGCTGGCTGGGTGGGAAGGAGGACTTGCAGCACTGACCATAGTCACAAGCACCTCCCCTCACACCCGCCCTCAACACAAACTCCACAGAACCCACCTGGTAGAATGCAATGCCTCCCATCCTAACTCAAGATCCCACAAAGAACCACCACCCTGGGTTATGTTGTGTGAAGCACAGGGACACTCTTGGGACTTTTAGCCAAACAACTGCCAGGACAACACTCCCAGCCATCCTGTCAGCACAGCCAGCCCACCCCACAGGGAAGCAGAGTCAAAAGGAAGGAAGCATGGGCATGCTGGGAAGGGGGTGGAGGCAATAGCATGATGGGAGTGGTAGTCACAGATATTGCTCAGCCTCACAACTGGCCCATCAACACCACCCTGAACCATGCTCACATCACAGGGAGTGGAGAAGGACTCACAAGATGGCTGACACTGGCTACTGCTGTGGGGAGCACAAGGCCCTGCTGGCAACTGTGCACCAACAAACAGCAGGACACCACTGACTGACATTCTGAGAGACAACTTCCACTCCCTGCAATGCAAGCACAGTCCATGGTGGGATAACTGACTGGCTGGGTGGGAAGGAGGGCCGGCTGTCAACCAAATACAACCAATGCAGACCATGTTCACACCCCAACAAATACATAGAAATGCCCAAATAATGCAGGACAATGTGCCACACCAATATCAACCCCTGACTGTGACGACTTAGGACAATGCAATGTACAGGCCCGCACCCAGAGGCACAGTCACAACTGTCAGGTGTGTCAACCATTGATGCCTGCAGAAACATAACATACATTGTGTGTGTCTCCCAAAAACAGGTGATGATGGGGACACAGCAGCAGACGCTGAGGAGTCCCAGTCCCAGGCTCAAGAGGATGCGGAGCTCACTGGTGTCGTACAGCCTCTGCCCTCCTCGGACGAAGAAGAAGACCAACCTGGCACATCCGGTGCAAGTCTACATGCAGCACCAGCAGGACCACCAGCTGCAGCACCAGCAGGACCACCAGCTGCACCCCCTGCACCCACCCCTCCAACGACAGTCACCACAAATACCATCCCTGCCGACATGGACAGAACAAGGAGCAACACCAGCACAGGGACCCTGGACCAACCTGGGGCCATGGACACCACCACCAACCCCCAAGGTGGACCGGGGTCATCTGTGCGTGCCACTGCACGCACTGCACATGTGAGCAGGGGTGGTGGGAGGGGTGGGAGACAGAGGTCGCTGCTTGCAGAGGTTGCTGGTGTGCATGATGACCCACAACTGGTACGCATAGCTGATGCGTACCAGTCCAGCACCGGAGATCTCAGCCAGGTAGTGGGGCTCCTCAGAGACATGAAACAGCAGCAGGCTGCCCATCATGCCCGCTTGGACTCTCACATGTCCCACGTGGAGTCACACATGTCCCGCGTGGACTCACACATGTCCCGCGTGGAGTCCAAGTGGGATGCACTGCATGAGATGACGGCGGTGCACAGGGACATTTTACAATGCCTCCGCCAGATGAACAGCAACCAGTCCACACCTCCCTGTGTGCCAACAACATCTGGTGCTGAACAAACTGCAACTGCCACAGGGAGGGAGGATGACTCTGGCGGAGAGTCCCCTGCACCGCAGCAGCCTGTACTTGAGGGCCCCCCAAAGAAGAGGGGTCGTCCGAGGAGGGGCAAGTGAGAGGCCGATGGCCAAGCGCAACTCCCAGGAAGCCTGAACCTGTTCTGGATGTTCACCTTTGTGCACAGACTGTTCACCATGTTGACGGCAACACTACTCCCACACATTGCATGGGGAGTACAAGTTGGACCAATGTCTCAGACAACTGTGGCCCGATACTGGGGATTTTGTCTACCAGGACTTTCAATTCACCTAGGAACTTCTGATTGCAAGATTTATGTACAGCACTACCCATCCTATGCACTATTCACACAAATGTATCACAATAAACACACTAATACACCATACTTGCCTCTGTTGTGATTCCAACGTGGGTACTGTTATGGGGATGATGAACTGCAAAATTACACTGTGTATGTGAACTGCAACAGCAAGTACAACACAGGCATGTGAGTAAAGGCAACGTGACACATATGAGGGAGACACACCACCAGGGCTACACAACATATACACACCTAGGCCATCTGACTCATTGCCTACACTGATGTTGCCAGGGAAGATGGTGCAATGCACAGACACCACACCCATTCCCAGTTGTAGTCAAGTAGCCCACAGGTGCAGTAAGCAAATGGCAGTCAAATGTGTGACCACAGACAACGCACATCACAAAGTGAAGCACAGGTTTATTACACAGTTGCAACATGTCGTAACCACTACAGATGCAAGGTAATCCCACCTGGCAGCGGGCACACAGTCAACAACTGTAGACGGAAGGAAGTCCATGGGTGTGGCGCACATCACCTGTAGGGACAGAACAGCTACCACCCTGGAAGTGCAATCACGTCGTCGGTGGACACAGTTGACCAAACGAATCTGCAAGTACCCTGTGAAGGACAGAAATGACACACAGTCAAAAGCAATGCAGGACAGAACAGCAAAACTCATGCACAATACATGTTACAAGATACCCACCCAGAACCAAGTTAGCATGTCAACACTGTTGGGGAGTACAGCCCACCTGTAAGCACACATCGCAACACACATCCAGTCAAGTAGCCCATGGACACACTCCAACAGCACCAGAGAACCACCTACACATATCATGCCAACTCACATCATTGACATGACACCTCAGGATACTCACATTCAGCTAAAGAAGTTGGTGATGAGCTGTGTGCGGACATCACCCTCATCATCATCATCATCATCACTGGCATCGTGGTCCAGGCCAGGATCCTCCACAGGTGGCGGATGTTGGTCATTGTCATCCTGGATGAGAGGCAACTCCTTCCGCACTGCCAGGTTGTGGAGCATGCAGCAGACGTTGATAATCTTGCACACTTTCGCAGGGGCATATGGGAGGGACCCTCCGGTCTTGTCCAGGCAGCGGAAGCGGCTCTTCAGGAGACCAAATGTCCGCTCAATCACTCTCCTGGTCCGACCATGTGCCTCATTGTAGCGCATCTGGGCTGGTGTCACAGGGTTCCTGAGGGGTGTCAGCAACCACGGCATGTTGGGGTATCCCGAGTCACCTACGGACAGACAAGTGCACATTAGCTGACTTGGAAAAGTGGGCGGAATACTACAGATCAGATCACACACAATGGCACAAAGTCAGTACACACCCACAAGCCAGGCACGCTGGTTCTGCATCTGTGCCATCATCCTGGGGATGCGACTACTCCTCATCACAAAGGCATCGTGTGCTGAACCAGGGAAACGGGCACACACGTGTGTGATGGTCATGTCTGCAAGACACACCACCAGTGCATTGACCGAGTGGTAGTGCTTGCGGTTCCTGTAGGCCTGCTCCTGGGCCTGTGGTGGTACCAAAGCCACATGTGTCCCATCAATGGAGCCAATGACATGCGGCATCCTCCCCAGGGCATAGAAGTCACTCTTCACGTCAGTGAGTCGTCGCAGTCTAGGGAAATAGATGTACCGGTTCAGGAATAGCAACATTGCCACCAAAACATCGCGAAGCACACGGCTCAACATGGTCTGTGACATCCCACCAGCAGTCGCCACAGTATGTTGGAAGGTACCGGTGGCAAAGAAGTGTAGGGCTGCCATCACCTTCACCTTGGGGGTCAGCGCTGTAGGATACGGCCGGCCAGGCTGCAAATGTGGGGCCAACTGCACTGCCAAATCCTCAATAAGCTGCCTGGTGAAGCGGTACCGTCGGATGCTGTCCCGTTCCACCATCGTTGCCAGGTCTGGGAATGGTCAATGGACAGCAGGAGCCCTGCAGTGCAGAGGAGAAGTAAGCAAGATTGTCAGTCAGCCCACATATGCGGCATTGAACACACTCAATATCCCAACATACATCATTATGAGGCACAACTACATGAAGTGTGCAGTTCCGTAAGGACATGTATGGTACATACATGGCCAACATCTGTCATCACGGTCCAACAAGTGGCATCAATAAGTCCCAGGTTGGCCCATTGGATATCATGAGGTCGTGTCACAGTTCCCATCTCCTGCTGCCGTGTCACAATCACCCCCCACAGTGACATGTGAGGACAGATGTGCCCCAGGCATCACAGCTCAACGACAGGTACATTCCCAGGGACCCTGTATTGCCACATGGACACTGGCATTACATGGAGTATCATGTATACACCACAGCAAAACAACTATGACCCCCACAGGTAGTGGTCCCACTTGCCACTGCAGGACAGACATGGACGTCTGTGACACACACACGCACAACATCAAAGTCCATGCACACACAACGTGGATGTGGAGACTGTCTCCCATTGTGCACATGAAATCAGAGACATTGTAAACACTACATGCACACAGACTGTGGAGGACCATCACTATTGTGCCACTGGGACACCCTGGCTCAAACATACCGTCCCACATGGGACTCACAGGGTATGTGACATGACATACACATACACCACCGTGAAATGTGACCATGGCACATGCACAGATATGAACAGTTGCACATCACAGTGGTCATGTACACGTAACACCCAGGGTCCTGTCCCCATGAACACGTGCACAGCCTGGGGGTGGCTGCCCCCAGGTGACACCCACAGGACAACATGTACACCAACATACACACAATAGGAAATGCAGCCTTACATGCCTTATCATACAGTTTGGACAGGCTGTCGTGTTGTAGGTGTGCCTCTCACTCCCTGGGAGCTATCTGTGGCTGGCATATGTCCATCTGAGACAGGCATGGTGACATATGCCAGTCACTTGTACAGGGATGCGTTGAACAGCAATGGACCGATCGGTGCACCCGGCCGGCCCATTGCATTCAATGTGTGCGGGTACGCGTTGTACCCCTGTACGCGTTGATCAGCAATGGACCGATCGGTGCCCCCGGCCGGCCCATTGCATTCAATGTGTGTGGGTACGCGTTGTACCCCTGTACGCGTTGATCAGCAATGGACCGATCGGTGCCCCCGGCCGGGCCATTGCATTCAATGTGTGCGGGTACGCGTTGTACCCCTGTACGCATTGTATCACAATGGACCGATCGGTGCCCTGGCTGGCCCATTGCATTCAATGTGTGCGAGTACGCGTTGTACCCCTGTCCACGTTGTACCGCAATGGACCGATCGGTGCCCCCGGCCGGCCCATTGCATTCAATGTGTGCGGGTACGCGTTGTACCCCTGTATGCGTTGATCAGCAATGGACCGATCGGTGCCCCCGGCCGGCCCATTGCATTCAATGTGTGCGGGTACGCGTTGTACCCCTGTACGCATTGTACCGCAATGGACCGATCGGTGCCCCCGGCTGGCCCATTGCATTCAATGTGTGCGGGTACACGTTGTACCCCTGTACGCGTTGATCAGCAATGGACCGATCGGTGCCCCGGCCGGCCCATTGCATTCAATGTGTGCGGGTACGCGTTGTACCCCAGTGCAGCGTTGATCAGCAATGGACCGATCGGTGACCCCGGCCTGCCCATTGCATTCAATGTGTGCGGGTACGCGTTGTACCCCTGTACGCGTTGTACCGCAATGGACCGATCGGTGCCCCGGCCGGCCCATTGCATTCAATGTGCGCGGTACGCGTTGTACCCCTGTACGCGTTGTACCGCAATGGACAGATCGGTGCCCCGGCCGGCCCATTGCATTCAATGTGTGCGGGTACGCGTTGTACCCCTGTACGCGTTGATCAGCAATGGACCGATCGGTGCCCCGGCCGGCCCATTGCATTCCATGTGTGCGGGTACAGCGTTGTACCCCTGTATGCGTTGTACCGCAATGGACCGATCGGTGCCCCCGGCCGGCCCATTGCATTCAATGTGTGCAGGTACGCGTTGTACCCCTGTACGCGTTGATCAGCAATGGACCGATCGGTGCCCCGGCCGGCCCATTGCATTCAATGTGTGCGGGTACGCGTTGTACCCCTGTACGCGTTGTACCGCAATGGACCGATCGGTGCCCCGGCCGGCCCATTGCATTCAATGTGTGCGGATACGCGTTGTACCCCTGTATGCGTTGATCAGCAATGGACCGATCGGTGCCCCGGCCGGCCCATTGCATTCAATGTGTGCGGGTACGCGTTGTACCCCTGTACGCGTTGTACCGCAATGGACCGATCGGTGCCCCGGCCGGCCCATTGCATTCAATGTGTGCGGGTACGCGTTGTACCCCTGTACGCGTTGTACCGCAATGGACCGATCGGTGCGCACCCATTGACAATGGCCTTGCCTGGCAACGGACGCGTTTCGAAATTCGAACGAGTCGGTTGCTGGAAATTCAGTTGGTCACCCACAACAATGTTGCAAAATCATGTATGTCATGAAGTTGAAGATTTGAAGGATGCCGTGGGCGTGTATTGGTGCTGCTATTCCATGGATTGGCCAGATTCAGAAGATGCAAACGACTTGGACCTATCACTTTGGACACAAGGGACAGTATCTGCCTCTCCAGCACATATATATTGCTGGCTGTTCCCCTGAGAGCTCACTTGCCTGCACTACATGCTCCAGGACGACATCTGCCACTGCACTGCTGCTGTCTCTGCCCCTCTGGACCCTGCAATGGCACGTACTGTGGAGAGAGCCCCAGCCTTCAGCCTTGAGGAGAACCAGGCCCTGCTGGACAGCCTACTTCCACAGTACAGCAAGCTGTATGGGACACCAGGGGAGCAGGTGAGTGTTCTGTGCACTGCCTTTCTGAATGTGCATTTTGTCTGACTAGCAAGGCTGAAAGTCTGCACGCCACTGGCTAGCAGGCTCACTGAGTAGTTGTCACCCCCCATAGTGTGTAGTGACATGCACTGGACAGGTATGGTGCAGTGACAGTGCATTTGAACAAGGTTTTACTTCCCATGCAATGATACCATGTAGTGACGTCTGGCAAACTGTCCATGGGCAGCGTTGCACTGCCTGTGTACATCATGTGCCCCTGTGAATGAGACATGTATATACAACTGTGTCATGCACGGATATGTTGCATGTGTAGTAATGGCCTTTTCACTTTGTCATCCTGACAGGTTAATGCCCATCGGAAGCAGGAGATCTGGAAGGACATCGTCCGGGCTGTCCGGTCCGTGGGGGTCTACAAGCGCCGGATCCGCAACTGCCAGAAGAGGTGGCAGGACCTTCGGGGCTGGACCCGGAGGATTGCACGGGTCCAGCTGAAGCTGTCGCCTCCTCGCAGGAGGGGCGGAACACGGACCCTGACCCCCACATGCTCCAGATCCTGGCGGTGGTGTTTCCAGACCTGGATGGGCAGCTGAAGGCCAGACAGCAGCAAGGAGGGGGTGAGTCAAAGACTGCACTGTGAACTCTGTATTACATGCTTTGTGCCCTCCTCTGGCCTGGTTCAACTGCCACAGTACAGCAGTCATGTTGTCCAGGAGCCATGTCCCTCTATTGTGCACTGCCCACTCCTCATCTGATACCCAGGTGTGGCCCTTACATTCAGGGAATTGTGTCACTTGGGACTGTGTCCTTGCAGTTTGCTTCACTAAAGGTGGGGGACAGCATCTGTTTCCCTAACTCTGTTGTGGGCATCATGGGTGGGTCCATTGTTCACACAACGCCTGTGTTCGGACATGTAATCTGCGTGTTGCTTTGATATGCGGTCCACTTGCTGAGCTGAGCCACCACATGTGCCTGGGGTATGTGGCACACACCCATGCAGCGGGTGGGAACAATGTTTGGGCCCCAGGAGTATGCAGATTACGTGTGTCACACATACATAGCCAGCTATCCACTGTCCAGGGCTCATCCCTCATTCATGTGGGGCAGGACAGTCATGCCTACTGCAGGCCATGCAATGCACTCTGTACTCCCACTCCCGTGTATCAGCTGACACATTGTGCGCAGTGATTTGACCCCTCAGGTGTCTGCCTCTGTGTCAGTGTGCTGTGGATTAGTTGCCAGGACTGCTGGGGTGTTTCTTGGTAGGGGCTCAGCATGCCACTGGAGATGTGACCATAGGAGACGATACTTGTGTGTCACATAGGTGTTTGATCAGCTGCCCGTGCAGACTGGGGTATGCGAATGTGAAGTTCAGGCAGCTGTTCCCCATTCACAGCAGATTGTGAGGGGCTCAGGTTCAGAGGGTAGTGTCACAGGTCTCCCATATGTCCAATCGGTATGACCTGGACAGATGAGGGTTAAGATGATGTGTTGTGTGGGGGATGTACATGTGCACTTGTGCAGCTCCAGGACTTGCATTCCCCATGACCTACTATTGTGACACAGTGCAGAGTGTTGTTGTCTGGCTGCCAAGTCATACATCACTGAGACAGTGATGTATGATTTAGCAGTCATGCCTCCGCCATGGCATGTGTCTACTTATTGGTGATCCTGCAGGGGAGTGACATGTGCTACATGCACACCATTGTGGCGATGGCTATCAGGACATGGGTGCATCATGGTGTCTGTCGCTGGTATGCATCACATGCATATCCTATTTGACTCTGGGCATCCCTTTCATCCGGAAACCTGTACTGACTCAGTGGCAAGAGTTGTGATGTGTGCATGTCCACATGCTACACCGTGTCCTCTGCACTGTCCAACTACTGTGTAGTTGGTGCATGTGTCCACACTGGGGTGTTGCTATCCAACAGACACCAGACAGATGGGTGCAAGGCCATGTGGGATGTGAGTGCCATGGTTGGCATCAGACTGACAATTGGCTTCTCCTGTTCAGTTAGGGCACTTTTAGCAATGTACAACTAATGATGCCAGGGCTTGCTCTGTAATGTGCTGTGCTCACAGTGGTGTGTGCGTTTGGTGCAGGTGACTGATGTCTGTCTGTTTCCCCATTGTTTGCAGATACATCCACGGCCACGGAAGGGGACAGCTCCACGGACCAGGAGGAGCCGGAGAGCCAGACTGGGTCAGCAGCCGAGGAGTGGTCGGAGGGACCCAGTGGCACGAAGGGTGAGGGGAGCCACACCGAGGAGTCCTCAGCACCATCCACCTCAGCTGAGGACCAGAGCAACTCGGAGGATGACTCCCTTATGGAGGCGGGTGTCAGCAGCCACCACACCCCAGCTAGTGTTGCTGTCCCCGCCACCACCAGCACCACCACCGCCCTCCCATCGGCTCCCATTCCCCAGGTCTGTGGAGGCTCCCATGTTCGGGAGCGTGTCTCCTTTGGGCCAGGCACCGCACCCCCTGCCCCTGTGTCCCCTGCTGCCCTGAGTGAGGAGTCTGTGTACCTCCTTCGCCAGCTCCATGTAGGGCAGACAGCCATGCTGAGTGTCCTCCATGCGCACACCGCTCTGTTGACTCAGCTGGTGTCGTTCATGGAGGGCATCTCATCGGGCATGTCTGACCTACAGAGGGGCAATAGGTCCATGGACTCCTCCCTGACGGCAGCAGTGTCCCTCCTCAGACAGTCCCTCACCCCTCCTGCCTCTGCTCCATCCACACTCCCCAGCACCTTACCCGTCCCAAGCACACACACACCGGCACAGGCACACACCAGCACACACACATCCAGCACACAGACACACGCCACAAACTAAACGCACACGCACGCACAGTCAGGGGACTGAAACCAGACTCACAGGGGATGGGGCCCTGGAACACACACAGGCATCCACGAGCACTGCGCAGTCCTCAGTTGCCTCTCCCTCCAAAACACCCTCCCTTGCCTCACCTGCAACCCCAAAGACCCAGCGGCTCTTCCTCAGTGACCTCGGCCTCTTCCCCTCCGATCCAGCTGATACAGCATTCAGGGGGAAGAGGAAGCCCACCCACACGGAGCAGAGTGCCCTCGCCCCCGGACACCCTCCCCCAGGTGCAGACAGACTGAGGCCCCCACCCGCAAGTCCCCCCGGAGTCGTAAGAGCAAGACCCCGCCGCCGCCCTGCAGCTCAGGCACCAGGTCTCCTTCCTCCATCCCTCAGGCCCCCACTCCACAGGTGCCCACCACACCCTGCCCCAGGTTCCCCCACCCACAGATATACCATCCCCAAGAGGATCCGGCCTTCTCCCCTGCCACTTGCTCTCCCGGCACCACACCCCCCGCTGCGCTTGTCTGTGCCACTGATGTGGTGAGGGTGTCCTCCCCCTCTGTCCAGCCCACCTTGCCTGTTCCCCATTCTCCTCCCCTGGTGGTAGGCACTGCAGTGGAGTCCACTACCACCCTGTCTGACTTGGGCACTGCAGTGGCGGACCTGTCCACTCCATCTGCAGGGTCCACTGCAGTCGTGCCGGCACCTACAACATCTGAGTCATGCCCCCAGTTGTGCCGGCACACACCATGTCAGACACCTCCACTGCAGTTGTCAGTGGCTCTCCAGCACCCACCACCCCTTCCCTGCTTCCTCCTGGTGAGCCCTGATCCTGTCCCTGCGGTGCCTGGCCTGCCCCCCAGTTGCCCCTCCTAGTGGATTGTCCCTGGTTTTGTGCAGGCATGCGTAGGGTGACATCTGCCACTGTCACCCAGTTTGGACTTTGACAATGGACTGGCCATTGGCCTTTGTGTTTTTTCTGGACTTTGTTTTCATTACACACATATGCTGAATAAAGCAACTTTCTGTTCTCTAGTGCTTATGCTTCTGATGTACATGTTGTTGATGATGCTAACCATGCCCTTGCTGCAGTGATGGTGATATTTGGTCTCATGATAATGAAGTGTTACTGTGCAGGAACCCATGTGGTCCAGGGGGAATGTGTCCTATCCTGTGGTGTATCCATGTCATCCATAGCAGCATCTGAGGGTGTCATGTGTTCAGTATTTGGCAATGGGATTTCCTACTTAGATTAGCTATTTCACATCTGTGGCTTCCACCCCTGCACATCTGTTGTGCCTGCCATTGTTCAATTCGTCTACTTCCCTGACCGTGTGGCCATCTCCACTGGACATGCAGGTTTGGGCATCAATGGGGAAGGACTCATCTGTGTTGTCAGTGCAACATTGCTATACAAGTGTGTTGGATCTGTGCTGATGATTACGTTGGCACTTCCATGACCAGGCTGATGTGACGGGAGCCCTCATTTGGTGCTAATTGTTGATTGTGTTACCAAGTGCTCAGCTGACATGATGGGGCCCTACTGAGGCAACATATGGCACAGCTTTCCTCACACAGGAGTGGAGTCCCCTCATGGCAGTGTGTACTCCTGTGACATTGCCTGCGCCCAAGGTGTGTGTTGTATGTGCATGTCTGTGTGTTCACTTCCGTTTAGCTGTGCATGCTGTGATCCCTAGTGTTGTACCTGTTTGTGATGCTTGCTGAGTTGAGCTATGTTCCCCCAAAGTCTTCTCCCTGGGTTCTCTGTGATGTGGGTGCATGGCACATTACTGGTCATCAGGGTGTCACCCATAGGTGTGTTTGCTGTCAGGGCTGAGTTTGTGTGCAGACGCAGATGGGTCACAGTCAGGTTTCCCCTTGGCACTTGTTGTTTGCCCCTGTCATGTGATTTCCAGTTTGTGTTATCTTTCAGTGATTGTGACACGTTGTGTGTGTGACTGCTGGCACTCCTCAGGGTCCGGGCTGCAATGTTGGTTGTTGTCTATGTGTGTTCTTTGTGGGTGACCTTGGCTTCTTCATTGGTGTGTGACTGTGGCTGGGATCCCATTGGTTGGTGTGGTATTGCCGTCATGTCCATGTACAGCGTAGTGTGCAGTGTGTCAGACATTCAGGAGTCTTGTTGAGTGGCCATGTGTGATGTGTTTCTGCACCTTGGTTCCCACCCACCACCCTGGAATAGTCATGGGTGCATGTGCAATGTCACCAGTGCATGTGTGCTTCACTGCTGCACATTGTTGGAGGTCGAGGGGTGTGGTGTTGAGTGTGTGCAGATGAGAGTTGTTGCCCGGCTAGGCCCCTGCCTCCATGTTGGCCTTGGCTTACTGGCCATGCTGATTGATTTGTGCTTGTGTAGGTGTGATGGTAGTTTGTTGCTCAGGACACATGACTGTGGTTCACAGTGTGAACGACATTTAGCTTTGTCATCACAGTGGGATTGTAATGCAGCCCAGGGTCACCACATTGTGGGGGCCCTGGGGGTAGTGCTGTGGTGTGTCTGTGTCTTGCTGTGTCAGTTGCTGTTCCTACGTGCCTGTGTGACATGTGTGATTTGTGCTCCCTCTCATCTGACAATGCCTGCTTGCCCACATAGGGGATTTGGATCCATGAGTTACCTTTGTGTGGCACTGTATGCACATCTGTATGATTGGTATTCAGGTCTCCTCACGTGTTGTGTGGTTGCCTGGGGACACTGGCACCCCCCTCACCTGTTGTGTATGATGTGCAGTGTGGGTCTGCCTGTTTGTGTTTGTGCATCTGCACCACTGCATTGGCATATCTTGGGTGTGCCATTGGCTGTATGTAGTTTGGTGGGTTTCCCCTGCTGTCCCTGGGACTCCTAGGTCATCGGTCAGCACAATGATCATGGTTTGTGTGTCCCACTGCTGCCATGGTATGGTATCTGTTCACCTCACATCTACAGTCTCCACAGGGTATCTGCATTTGTGTGCCCATTGGTGCAAATATATGGGTCTGCATTCTGATGGTCACTTCTGTCATTGTGTCATTGATCAATGTTGACAGTGTCAGCCCCCATGGGTGTTGTTTGTCTGCACATGGCCAAAGATATGTCTTATTTGCACTGCAGTATTTGGCTCCCCCAATTTATGTTGCAATGGGACACATGCACTACTTTGCCACTGATGTGTTTTTTGTTCTGTGACCAGGAATCATCCATGCAGTTTGGCAGTTGCAGCTCTTTCTTTGTCAACACTTACCTTTTGGTCACTGTGATGATGGGGGTTTGGACCCCATTGCCACAATGTTCAAAATGTGCTTCAGCTATGGACCCCACACTTACCTTTTGGTCACTGTGGTGATGGGGCGTTAGACCCCATTGCCACAATGTTCAATATGTGCTTCAGCTATGGACCCCACACTTACATTTTGGTCACTGTGGTGATGGGGCGTTAGACCCCATTGCCACAATGTTCAGAATGTGCTTCAGCTATGGACCCCACACTTACCTTTTGGTCACTGTGATGATGGGGGTTTGGACCCCATTGCCACAATGGTCATGGCCTGCTTGCATTGTGGGGGCCACACACATATATGTGTGGCACATGTGCTAGGGGGTCACATTGTATGTTCAAAGTCATGTTCAGTGTTGTAGGCATTTGACACAGTCTACACACGCTTGTCATGGTGTTGGGGGGATGTCTTTTTCTTGCATTCCCTAGGTTGTGGTGTGCTGGTTGTGTCATGCATTGTCCATCCTATGAGTGGGGGTGGTAGTGGTGGTAGGCATCCAGCCCCCCCTGGGTGAGGGTGGTAGTAGTGGTAGGCATCCAGCCCCCCCTGGCTAAGGGTGGTAGTAGTGGTAGGCATCCAGCCCCCTGGGTGAGGGTGGTAGTAGTGGTAGGCATCCAGCCCCCTGGGTGAGGGTGGTAGTAGTGGTAGGCATCCAGCCCCCCTGGGTAAGGGTGGTAGTAGTGGTAGGCATCCAGCCCCCATGGCTAAGGGTGGTAGTGGTGGTGGGCATCTGGCACCACCCTGGCTAAGGGTGGTAGTAGTGGTAGGCATCCAGCCCCCCTGGGTGAGGGTGGTAGTAGTGGTAGGCATCCAGCCCCCCTGGGTGAGGGTGGTAGTAGTGGTAGGCATCTGGCACCCCCTGGCTAAGGGTGGTAGTAGTGGTAGGCATCCAGCCCCCCTGGGTAAGGGTGGTAGTGGTGGTGGGCATCTGGCACCCCCTGGGTGAGGGTGGTAGTAGTGGTAGGCATCCAGCCCCCCCTGGGTGAGGGTGGTAGTAGTGGTAGGCATCCAGCCCCCCCTGGGTGTGGTGGTAGTAGTGGTAGGCATCCAACCCCCCCTGGGTGAGGGTGGTAGTAGTGGTAGGCATCCAGCCCCCCCTGGGTGAGGGTGGCTGGGTGAGGGTGGTAGTAGTGGTAGGCATCCAGCCCCCCCTGGGTGAGGGTGGTAGTAGTGGTAGGCATCCAACCCCCCTGGGTGAGGGTGGTAGTAGTGGTAGGCATCTGGCACCCCCATGGCTAAGGGTGGTAGTGGTGGTGGGCATCTGGCACCACCCTGGCTAAGGGTGGTAGTAGTGGTAGGCATCCAGCCCCCCCTGGGTGAGGGTGGTAGTAGTGGTAGGCATCCAGCCCCCCCTGGGTAAGGGTGGTAGTAGTGGTAGGCATCTGGCACCCCCCTGGCTAAGGGTGGTAGTAGTGGTAGGCATCCAGCCCCCCTGGGTAAGGGTGGTAGTGGTGGTGGGCATCTGGCACCCCCCTGGCTAAGGGTGGTTGTGGTGGTTGGCATCCGGCCCCCCCTGGGTAGGGGTGGTGGTGCGCATTCAGGCCCCTGTGTGCATATGTGGCATTGGTGATGGGCATCCCGCCCCTATGGTGCTGCTGTTGCTGGTGTAAGTATATTCTGCATCCCTCTGTGTGTGTGTGATGTGTCGTGTACGTGTTGTATGTGTTTTGTGGTTGGTGTCTGACTTACCTTCTGCGCCGTACGCGTCCGTGCCTGTTCCGGTAGTAAATGTAGAATATTGGTATGATCGGGACGAAGGGATTCATGGTTGGTTCGTGTCGTTCATCCTTCTCGTTGCTTCGCGTCGTCCTCGTCGCTTCGAGTCGTCCTCGTCGCTGGCGTGTTCGTCTCGTAGCCGTGGATTGTGTTGTGGCGTGAATCGGAGCTTATGTGCGCCTCTCCCGGATGCTTTGACGTGCCGTGCGTAGCGACGGGTTCGGCGCGTACGGGAAGCACATCGTACTTGTTCGGCCGGACGGAGCTGCATTTTCCCTTCAGTGCGACTCGATTCTGCGTTTCCGGATTCGCCTCGGTCGGAGAACAGGACCTGTATTGGGTGAGTACGGCTCGGCCGGATTCTGTGCTGTTGTGCGCATCGTACTTACTCGTTCGGTGTGCTGTACGAATCGGTCGGGAAACAGGCATTCGCATGGCTTTTTTCCCGACCGAATGGTATTGGGTGCGCCTCCGACCGAGATCGGAATCGGCCCCAGAGTCTACATTTTCTGGTGAACAACACATACAAGTAGGATGAATAAAAAGAACACTAGCCAATGAGGAAGAAGAAAGAAGGCTGAAAATAGGGCTATGCCTTTAGTGTGGAATGCAGACTAGACTGCTCATCCTTAAGCGAGTCAGCGAGCAAGCTTAAGGATTTACAAATTTGTCTGTCAGTAGCAATTATCACTTCTGTATGTCTGTAGTAACCACAACTGTTATGGACCCATTGAAATTTATGCTTTAATAGACTCCAGGAAACAGGTTGATTCTTGGGCACCATTTTGCAGTGCCAGACAAATATTCTGATGCAAGATAAGAAAAAGTGTCTAGAAATCAAAGTGACTGATGGTACATCCCTTACCTCCAGAATCGCATGAATAAATGAACCAAAACTTTAATTACATCTACTCAATCTGGACATTCAGAATTTATACAATTTGACATAATTGATGCTACCACTTTTTCCATGGTGTTGGGAATGACTTGACTAGGTAGACATAATCCCAAGATTACTTGGGAAATCCCAGCAATTTGTCTCTGTTCACCTTATTGCGAAGAAAATTGATGTACTTGGAAAGATATAGCAGACGTACAAACTTTGATCTGTTTTGCTTTAAAGGGAGAGTCGCGAGTACAATCACAAGTGGAAAGGGTTGTGAAGAAAAGATTCCTGCAGCCTACAGAGTTTCAAGATGTCTTTTGTAGCAAGGGAGCTGGCACTCTTCCACCCCACAGAGAATATGACTGCTATATTAACTTGACACCAAAGATTTGCATTTTTTATGCGAGAATATGTCCATTAATGGTCAAGGAAGGTGAGGTATTGCAACTCTATTTAAAACAGAACCTGGAAAAATGTTTAATTATTCATTTAACCTCACCTGCAGGGGTGCCTATATTTTTCATACCAAAACTAAATGGTGAATACAGACTGTGCACTGATTATCACAAGTTGAACACCACCACCATCAGAAACAGATACTCTCTTCCCATCATCTGCATCATTCTAGATCTGATCAAAGAAGCCCCAGTCCTCTTGAAACTGGATCTCAGAGGAACTTGCAAACTATTGAGGGCGGGATGAATGGAAGACTGCATTCAATATTTGCTGCGGACACTATGAGCATTTAGTCATGCCATTTGGGTTGCAGCAGTCCAACACTTTGTAAATGACTTCATGATTGTGTATTGTGATGGCAGCATGATATATTTTAAAGAATTTCCAAACACTGAATTCCTGTGAGAGAATTACTTACCCAACTACAAAAGCTTTCCTCATATGTAAAAGCGGATCAATGTGTATTTGCAGTTGATCAAGTGGCGTTACTAGAATTTCAGATCTTCATTTACCAGCATGGATATGGACAAAATCAAAGCTGTATTCATTTAGGGAAAACCTACAATTGTTAAGGTAATTCAAATATTTTTTAGGTTTGCTGGCTTTTACATTTAGTCATGGATTTTTCATGCATTGTTCATTCCATCGCACAGCTAACTCAGAACGGTCAACTATTTGTATGGGGATAAGAGCAGGAGAAGACCTTTCAGATGTTCAAGTCAGCCTTCACTACTGCCTCAATTTTAGGATGCCCAAATATGCAACTCCCTTTCATTGTAACAAATTGATGCTTTGGACTTTGCTCTAGGAGTAGGTCCAACCATAGCGCAGTTGCCTTTGATCTCCTATCTCCATCAGCAGCTAGTAATAATAGATCTCCTCACCCTCTGGAAAGGGGTCTCGGCTCAGACACTAGCCAGTACTCTAAATAGTATACCCTGTGTAATTCAAGAGGATTCCAATAGTGGGGCAGAGGCCTTTGCGACATGGCTGGAATCTGCAGCAAATATAGTGGCCCCCCTGAAGGCAAATACTCGTAAAAAGCGCTTTCCATCGGCTCCTTGGTACAATGAATCACTGACATAATATCGAAAGACACAATATCGACCTACCACATTATCGACACAAAAATATCGATCACAGTAATATCGACATCCTATACTTATTTAAGAAAATATACTAATATCGACACCAAAATATCGTCAAACACTTACATCGATATCAGTATTATCGAACACAAAAATATAGTTATCAAAAATATCGAACATTTAAAAAAAAAGATACAAGATATCAATAATATTGATAACAACAATACAGACAACAATAATATCGTTTAAAAAAATATCGACATGTTAAAAACATTTATAAACACACAAAACGTAATCCAAAAAATATATATTTATCAATAAACATACACAACATACAAAATAAATGTAATACAACCTGTTTTAAAATTATTTAAATATATTATCATAAAATATACTAAAAACACACAATTAATAACTATATAAATATTATACCTAAATAAAAAGCACATATTATTTAACATCTAAAACAATATAAATCACATTTAATAGAGTAAAATAGTAAAAAAAAAATGCAATAACTGAATCTTAATTAGCTTTTTCCATATATGGAATGCAACGACCAAAACAATTAAAACAATAAATGACAACCAATGAAATACACACACTATTAAAATAAACCAATGGAATTAAACAAACTATTAATTAAACACTATATAAAGACACAAAAATTAATCAGTATTTTACCCCTCAAACCAAAAAGAAACAAGAAGGCGAAACTCTGCCGGATTGCTGCCAGAACACAGGACTTCATCCAAAAAGTAAGTAAAATAACATTTATAATCTGATGCTACTGCTAATCTTCTAAAAGAAATATTTATTCTAACAAAATAATTAATATATATATTTTAAATCTATGTCTTCTCTACAGATAATTCTGAAAACATCCAAACTGCTACAGAACACTGTGAAAAACCGACTTGGAAATAAAGTAATTATCAAACTAAATTATGCTAAAACAATTAGCTAAAATACCCAACTAAAGTCCAACTTTATCCCTACTTCCCCCCCACTTCGTACAAAATTAAACAAAATTATTAAAATTACTTTTTTTTGTGCCAACAGAAATATTGTCAACAAAACTGAAATCAAACAGCAAAGAAAGCGCATCAGCATTGAAAACAACTTTCAAATTCAACATTGTAAGTATATAAATGACAATGTATATATATATAAATAAATAAAACAGTACAGTAATACTTTTAGTAATTTTTATATAAATTTTTCTTAGCATTAGAAACATCACAATGACTGAAGGCGCCCAATTCATAACTTCACAAAAAGGAAATTTTTTACTATGTTACATGGGGTATGTGTATACCCAAGAAAAACAAACTGGACTGAAAGTAAACTGGAAATGTAGTAAATACTATTCTAATAAATGTTATGGAAGGGCTACAATTAAGGAAACAACTGTTCTGTATGTTAAAGAACATACCCACCCCCTAACGTTAGTGAAATTGAGGTTAGAAATGCTTTAGACAATATAAAAGAAGCTAACACTAGATCCGAAAAATCTACCACTGAAATACTTAAGGAAATGCTCCCCAAAATACCACAACATGCTACTGGCCAAATGCCCTCAATATCTTCCCTAAAAAGAACCATAGCTAGAACGAAAAAAGCTACTACCACCACCACACCTGCCCCAAAAACATTTGAAGAAGTAGAAATTCCCCCAGAACTCTCAATTACACATAATGAAGAACAATTTCTTCTTTATGATAACAAATCAAAGGATAAAAGAATAATTATTTTTGCAACTGCTAATAATTTACTAAAACTCCAATAATCTGAAACTTGGATGATGGACGGGACTTTTAAAATATGTCCAAAACCATTCTATCAATTATATACAGTCCATGCACTATACCAAAACACAAACATCCCTTTTCTCTACGCTTTACTACCAAATAAGCAAAACTCCACCTATATCGAACTACTGTCCAAAATAAAACAGGAAACCAATAATTATATTCCCCAGAAAATAATCATTGATTTTGAGCAGGCAATGATAAATGCAATACTAAAAACCTACCCTCACACTGCAATTCAGGGTTGCTACTATCATTTTAATCAATGTATTTGGAGACACCTCCAAAAATCCACACTAGGGGGCCGATTACGATGGCGGTAGGACCTTCACCCCCAGCCCGGCGGTGGCGGTGGCGGTCCTTCCCACAACGGACCGTGATTTTCCCACCCCCACATTACGATGGCGGTGGGATCCAGACCGCGACCGCGGCGGACGCAAAGACCGTCCGCCACGGAACTGCCAGAGGCAATCGTTCCGATTGCCTGGCAGAGCGGTCTGCATCCGTAAAATGGTGGCGGTGCCTAGCAGGCACCATCCTCCAAATTACGATGCGGTCTCCAGCCAGCCTTTTTATCGCGGCGGGTAAACCGCCAATGAAAGGCTGGTGGAGATTGGTTTCGGGGGCCCGTTGCGGGCCCCCAATGTGTTGGGGAAGTGTATGTGCACTGGGGGGTACCCATGGTACCCCCTACATTTCACTGCACCGAGTGGCAGGCACCGTGTGGTCCCTGCCACGTAGTGCAGTGAAATGCCCCACATGCATTTTTCAACACCGAGGCGGTGCAGCGGTCAGCAGCACCCGCCGCAATGTTAAAGGTGCAGGATGCGACCGCCACAGTGGCAGTCGCATCCTGATTTGGTGTGCGGAACTGCCGCAGGTATTGCAAATGGTCCCGGTCGCCACCACCATGGCGGACGGACTCCAGTCCGTCCGCCATCGTAATCGGCCCCTAAGTGTTGAAGATGCAACAAATAGCTCCTTTGCATATCAAATAAAAAAACTTATAGCACTGGCCTATGTCCCAGTTACTGACGTAGCCGAACACTACAACTTATTAATAGAAAGTCCATGCTATCAACAAAATGAACACAAACTAAGACCCCTCCTTGACTATTTTGAGGATACCTGGGTGGGAAGGCTACACAGATCTGAACACAGAAGGCAACCTAAATACCACATTCCATGGTGGAATGTATATCACACCACACTAAATAAAGAAGCTAAAACAAACAATGCTGTTGAAGGATGGCATAATGCCTTCCAAGCAACAACAGGCAGAACCCCACCTACTCTACACAAACTACTACTATCTATCCAAAAAGAACAAAGCTACCAACAACTAAGAATGGAACAATCTGTCACACAAATAGGCCCAAAACTTACCAAACAAACTAGACAAATGTTTGAATACTTGCAATATAAAGTAAGACTATATCCAACAACTAGAGGCCTAGAATACCTAGAAACAATAGCCAAAAGCCTACTTTAACTAAAAAATCCTACAATTAGCCAAAAACTCATCAACAAAATCAAAGCAAACAAATATAATGTTTATATTTCGAGAATTATTATTAAATTGTCAAATATATTCATTAATGAACCAAATATATATATTGACATATTAATTATATTTTGGAAAATATAAATCACAATAACACTACATTTTTAAACATTTCCCTCCCACAATAAATAATTAAAATGACTTACTGTTTCCATTGCTGAAGAAAGGAAATCCCAATTGCTGCAAATCCATCCAGGTATATCATAATACCAATAGAACAAAAAAATCCCCCCAAAAAATGGAAAAATCCAACTGTTTCAAAAGTAATCCACTGTCCGTAACTCCACAAACGATAAACCATAAAAATCCCGAAAAATGTATTTAAAAAAGGAAACGCTCCATGAAAACGCGAAAAATTAAGGAAGTGTAAAATAATTATTAGTTTACTAAAACTAATACACACTTCCTTAGCTAAAAAAACCCGCAATCTTTTCCTATCGCATCTTCAAACGACCAAAACCTGTAAAAAAAACGAACAATCCCACCCACACAAACATACACATAAACTATAATATAATACTAATACAAACATTACTTACATTATATTTAAACACATTTTCACATATTTAGATATTTCTAACCTAGGCCGCTAAACAAACTGACAACATATCGTTAAAACATAACTTACACATAAAACTCACCAAAACTTCAAAAACCTAACACTATACACACTACCTAGCACCTAACTACCTTCAAATTAACCTAAAAGTAAAGTTTAAATAAAGAAAATTAAACTTACCTTCCCCGATGCGACGCAGGTTCCGACCGTGAGCTTCTCCCCTCAGAAATGACCTAAAACAAACGCGAGCAGTTACAAAATACAAGTTATAAACAAATATGGCTGCTTTAAACAATAAAGATTAATCTATTACTTTAATAAACTGGTATAACATGGTAAATACATTACTAAAAATTTTGGGAAAAATACTACAAATTATTGCTTATATTTTAAAAATTGTTATATTTTTTCTACAATGTAAAATTATAATAATAATTATTATAAAACATTTAATAATTTTTATTATAATTTTATAAATATACGTTATATACAATGTTTAACAAAAATGTGTAGGTATCTTGTGACATGTATTGGGCATGAGTATTGCAGTTCTGTCCTGTTCTTCAGTGCTTTTGACTGTGTGTCATGTCTGTCCTTCACAGGGTGCTTTCAGAGTTGTTTGGTCAACTCGGATCCCCCGACACCATGATTCAACTTCCAGGGTGGAAGCAGTCGTTTCCCTACAGGTGATGTGCCCCACACCCCTGGACTTTATTTCTTCTACAATTGTTGACTGTGTGGCCACTGCCACGTGGGATTACCTTGCATCTGTAGTGGAAACAACATGTTGCAAATGTGTAATAAACCTGTGCTTCACTTTGGGATGTGCGTTGTCTGTGGTCACACATCTGACTGACATTTGCTTACTGCACCTGTGGGCTAGTTAACACAGACTGTGAATAGGTGTGGTGTCTGTGCATTCCACTGTATTTCCTGGCAACATCAGTGTAGGCGATGAGTCAGATGGCCCTGGTGTGTATGTGTTGTGTTGCCCTAGTGGTGTGTCTCCCTCATATGTGTCACGTCTCCATGACTCACATGTCGGTGTTGAACTTGCTGTAGCAGTTAGCATGCACAGTGTCATTTAGCAGATCATCATCTCCATGACAAAAACAACGTTGGAATCACAACAGAGGCAAGTATGGTGTATTAGTGAGTTTATTTACATACATGTGTGAGGATAGTGCACAGGATGGTGGGTGCTGTACATTGGGATTGGAATCCGAAGTTCCCAGATGAGTTGGAAGTGTTGGTAGCAGAAATGTCCTGAGTAAAGTCCACAGTCATCTGATGCATTAGTCCAACTTAAACTCCCCATGTCATGTGGGAGAGTTGTGTTGCATTTGACAGGGTGAACAGTTTGCACACAAAGGCGAATTTCCAGAACAGGTGTTGGGTTCCTGGGGGATGTACATGGCCATCGGCCTCTCAGTTGTCCTTCCTCGGACGGCCCCTCTTCTTTCTGGGGGGACCCTCACGTGCAGGCCGCTGCGGTGCAGAGGACTCTCCACTAGAGTCATCCTCCCTCCCTGTGGCAGTTGCAGTTGTTGCGGCACCAGATGTTGTGGGCACACAGGGAGGTGTGGCCATGTTGGTGCTAATCTGGCGGAGGCATGTCAATATGTCCCTCTGCACCGCTGTCAGTTCTTCCAATGTGTCCCACTTGGACTCCATGCCAGACATGTGTGTCTCCACACAGGACATGTGTGTCTCCACACGGGACATGTGGGAGCCCAAGCGGGCATGATGGGCAGCCTGCTGCTGTTGCATGTTCTTGAGGATCCCCACTACCTGGCTGACCTCTCCGGTGCTATTCTGGTACGCATCAGCAATGCGTACCAGTTGTGGGTCATCATGCAGTCCAGACCCCTCTGCAAACAGCGACCTCTGCCTACCACCCCTCCCACCACCCCTTGCCACACGTGCGGGACATGCGGTGGCACGCACAGGTGTCCCTAGGCCCCCTTGGGGGTTGGTACTGGGGTTGTTGTCCGTGTCGGCGGGGGTGGTCTATGTGTTGGCAGTTGTTGGAGGAGTGGGTGGAGGGGGTGCAGATGGTGGTCCTGCTGGTGCTGCATGAAGACTCACACCGGAGGGGCCAGGTAGGTCTTCGCCATCTGAGGAGGGCAGAGGCTGTTCCACACCAGAGAGCTCAGGGTCCCCCGGAGCCTGGGACAGGGACTCCTCATCGTCTGCTGCTGTGTCCCCATCATCACCTGTTTTTGGAAGAGACACACAATGTATGTTATGTTTCTACAGGCATCAATGGTTCAAACACCTGACAGTTGTGACTGTACCTCTGGATGCGGGCCTGTACATTGCATTGTCCTAAGTTGTCACAGTCAGAGGTTGATATTGGTGTAGCACATTGTCCTGCCAACATGAAGCATTTCAATGTGAATGTTGAGGTGTGTGCATGGCCAGCATTGGTGGTATTTGGTTGACATCCGGACCGCCTTCTCCCTCCAGCCCAGTTAACCCACCATGAAGCATGCCACCCTTGCAGTGGGTGCAGGTTGACTCTCAGGATGTCAGTCAGTGGTGTCCTGCTGTTGGTTGGTGCCCAGTTCCCAGCAGGGCCTTGTGCTCCCCACAACAGAGCACCATTGTCAGACATCTTTGAAGTGGCCTTTCACTCCCTGTGAGGTGTGCATGCTTCAGTGTGAGCTTGCCGGGACATGTGGGTGGGGGCTGTTGAGCTGTGACTACCACTCCCATCATGCTATTGCCTACACCCCCCTTCCCAGCATGCCCATACTTCCTTCCTTTTGAGTGGACTTCACTGTGTGTGAGTGTGACAGCAATGGCAAGATGGCTGACAGTGGTGTCCTGTTGTTTGTTGGTGCCCAGTTCCCAGCAGGGCCTTGTGCTCCCCACACCAGAGCACCAGTGCCAGACATCTTTGAAGTGGCTTTTCACTCCCTGTGAGGTGTGCATGCTTCAGTGTGAGCTTGCTGGGCCATGTGGGTGGGGGATGTTGAGCTGTGACTACCACTCCCATCATGCTATTGCCTACACCCCCTTCCCAGCATGCCCATACTTCCTTCCTTTTGAGTGGACTTCACTGTGTGTGAGTGTGACAGCAATGGCAAGATGGCTGACAGTGGTGTCCTGTTGTTTGTTGGTGCCCAGTTCCCAGCAGGGCCTTGTGCTCCCCACAACAGAGCACCAGTGTCAGACATCTTTGAAGTGGCTTTTCACTCCCTGTGAGGTGTGCATGCTTCAGTGTGAGCTTGCTGGGCCATGCGGGTGGGGGATGTTGAGCTGTGACTACCACTCCCATCATGCTATTGCCTAGACCCCCTTCCCAGCATGCCCATACTTCCTTCCTTTTGAGTGGACTTCACTGTGTGTGAGTGTGACAGCAATGGCAAGATGGAAGACAGTGGTGTCCTGTTGTTTGTTGGTGCCCAGTTCCCAGCAGGGCCTTGTGCTCCCCACAACAGAGCACCAGTGTCAGACATCTTTGAAGTGGCTTTTCACTCCCTGTGAGGTGTGCATGCTTCAGTGTGAGGTTGCTGGGCCATGCGGGTGGGGGATGTTGAGCTGTGACTAACACTCCCATCATGCTATTGCCTAGACCCCCTTCCCAGCATGCCCATACTTCCTTCCTTTTGAGTGGACTTCACTGTGTGTGAGTGTGACAGCAATGGCAAGATGGCTGACAGTGGTGTCCTGTTGTTTGTTGGTGCCCAGTTCCCAGCAGGGCCTTGTGCTCCCCACAACAGAGCACCAGTGTCAGACATCTTTGAAGTGGCTTTTCACTCCCTGTGAGGTGTGCATGCTTCAGTGTGAGCTTGCTGGGCCATGCGGGTGGGGGATGTTGAGCTGTGACTACCACTCCCATCATGCTATTGCCTACACCCCCTTCCCAGCATGCCCATACTTCCTTCCTTTTGACTCTGCTTCCCTGTGGGGTAGTGTGCCTGTGCTGACAGGATGGCTGACAGTGTTGTCCTGGCGTTAGTTTGGCTACAAGTCCCAGAAGTGTCCCTGTGCTTCACACAGCATAACCCAGGGTGGTGGTTCTTTGTGGGATATTTAATTAGAGTGTGAGGCAATGCATTCTCCCAGGTGAGTTGTGTGGAGTTTGTGTTAAGGGTGTGTGTGAGAACAGCTGCTGGTAACTATGGTCAGTGCTGTCACTCCTCCTTCCCACCCAGCCAGATCTCCCACCATGGAACGTGCTTCCATTGCTGGGAGTGCAAGTTTGCTTTCAGGATGTCAGTCAGTGGTGTCCTGCTGTTGGTTGGTGCACAGTTCCCAGCAGGGCCTTGTGCTCCCCACAGCAGTACCCAGTGTCAGCCATTTTGTCAGTTCTTTTCCACTCCCTGTGATGTGAGCATGGTTCAGAGTGGTGTTGATGGGCCAATTGTGAGGGTGAGCAATATCTGTGACTACAACTCCCATCATGCTATTGGCTACACTGACTTCACCAGCATACACAGAATTCCTTCTTTCAGTGAGCTTCCCTGTGAGGTGGTGTTCTAGTGGTGGCAAAATGTCTGACAGTGTTTGTTGGTTAGATTTGTGCTGCTGCCTTGCTCTATTAGTTGTTGGATTTGTACATGTCATGACACAGTTACATATCACTATGGGATGGCAGGTATTGTGTTTGTCTAACTAACATACACATCTTGGGATGATTATGTTTTGGTTACTGTAGCTTTGCTAACGGTGCATGGTTTGACTATCCCCTTGACAGTGATGTGTGTGTATTGTCACACGATATTGGGTATATTGGTTGTATACTCACCAGGCTCTGGGATGTTTGATAGTCCATGTACGCTCTCTGGTGGTAGGATGGCCCGCACCTTCTCCTCCCAGGGCCTGAGGTATACTGGTTTGGCAGGAGGGCCACTGCCGGTGCGATGGCTCAAGGTGTAATCCTTGACCCTCCTGCGCACATCATACCACCTGTTCTGGATGTCTTCCTTTGTGCGCAAACATGGTGATTGTGCGTTCACCCTGTCGACGATCCTGTCCCACATCTTGGTTTTCTGCGACATGGGGGTCTGTTGGACCAGTGTACCAAACAAGGGTGGCTCTACCCTGAGGATTTCATCTACCAGCACTTCCAATTTACTGTCTAGGAACTTTGGATTCTTCTTTGGGGGCATGGTGATGGGTGGTGGTGGGGATTGATGTGTGTGAGGGTAGGTGAGTGTCAGTTTTGCTGGGTGTATGTGAGGGTGCTATTAGGGAGGTGCTAATGGTGTGTGGCTTGTGTGATGGATGAGTTGTGGGTGTGTCTGTGGTTGCTGTCTGATGGTGTTCTGTGCTGGCAGGTCAGTTGAATTTGCAAAGGATCATGGTAGGGATTTGTGGCCTTTATATGGGTGGAGTTGTGGGTGTGTCTTTGTTCCATTCCCCCCCCCCCAGTATTTATTGACTTTGTCATTGCTTGTTTGGCCCTTTTTTTTGTATTTTTTCCTTTGTAGTTTTGGGGCATGTAGGAGACGTTCTTCTGACCGAGTAGGACGCTGCAGTTGGCTCGTGCGAGCTTCTCCGAGTCTTTCAAGCTGTGTTTCTGCTGTGTTTTTTATGTGCGGCGTACGCGTCGGTCGCGGAGTATTGGGTTGCTTCGGCTCGGTTTTGTATGCGTGTCGGTCGTACGGCTTGGGCTCCGTGCGACTCGGTCTGATTTTCCACGCATTGCATCGTACTGCGCGGGTCGGAGTTTGCGGGTACGTTTCTGTCGGGTTCATTCCTGGTGCGTGTCGGTCGGTTCGATTCGCGTGGTTTTGCGGCCGGATAGCTGGTTTCCGTGCGGTTCGGTCATTCGGCTTGTGTTCCGTACGAGTCGGTCGTGATTCACATGCATTGCATCGTACTACGCGGATCGGGCAGCGCCGGTACGTGTCGGTCGGACTAAATTCCCGTACCGAGTCGGTCGGTACGTTTTCCGGCCCGAATCGGAATCGGCCCCTACACATATATAATTTACTATTCCCACTCCAGTTAGTATTAAATCATCAGGGTAGGTGCTGGACACTAAACATATATAAATTACTATTCCCACTCCAATTAGTATCAAATCAGGGAAGGTGCTGGACACTAAACCTATCTAATTTACTATTCCCACTCCAGTTAGTATTAAATCAGGGAAGGTGCTGGACTCTAAACATATATAATTTACTATTCCCACTCCAGTTATTATTAAATCAGGGAAGGTGCTGGACACTAAACATATATAATTTACTATTCCCACTCCAATTAGTATTAAATCAGGGTAGGTGCTGGACACTACTTATATAATTTACTATTCCCACTCCAGTTAGTATTAAATCAGGGTAGGTGCTGGACACTAAACATATATAATTTACTATTCCCACTCCAATTAGTATTAAATCAGGGAAGGTGCAGGACACTAAACATATATAATTTACTATTCCCACTCCAATTACTATTAAATCAGGGAAGGTGCTGGACACTAAACATATATAATTTACTATTTCCACTCCAAATAAAAAAAGAAAATCAGGGAAGGTGCTGGAAACTAAACATATTTAATTTACTATTCCCACTCCAATTAGTATTAAATCAGGGAAGGTGCTGGACTCTAAACATATATAATTTACTATTCCCACTCCAATTAGTATTAAATCAGGGTAGGTGCTGGACACTAAACATATATAATTTACTATTCCCCCTCCAGTTAGTATTAAATCAGGGTAGGTGCTGGACACTAAACATATATAATTTACTATTTCCACTCCAATTATTATTAAATCAGAGAAGGTGCTTGACACTAAACATATATAATTTAGTATTCCCACTGCAATTACTATTAAATCAGGGAACATGCTGGACATTAACCATATATCATTTACTATTCCCACTCCAGTTAGTATTAAATCAGAGAAGGTGCTGGACACTAAACATATCTAAATTATTATTCCCACTCCAATTATTTAAAAAATCAGTGAAGGTGCTAAACACTAAACATATTTGATTAACTATTCCTACTCTAATTACTATTAAATCAGGGTAAAGCTGGACACTAAACATATATAATTTACTATTCCCACTCCAATTAATATTAAATCTGAAAATGTGCTTGACACTAAACATATTTTTTTTAATAATCACAGTTACAAAATTGTACAATATTTAAATAGGTTATTAAATATCAATTTTAAAAATCATATTCATAAAAACTTAAAATCAAACAAATTAAAAAGTATTATTAAAAAATAAAAATGTACTATATTTTACATCTAAATAATAATTTTTAATAATTATAAAACATAAAACATAATTTTATATATAACATTTAATCACAATTAATAATTGATTTTTTATAATTATAAATTATTATAAATTTTTGAATCTTAATTTCAATTTCACATATATAATTAACTTATAAAAATGAATATTTCTTAATTATAATTTTTTGCAATTTATAAATTTTAAATATATAAATTTTAAAATAAAAAAAAATGTTAAACAAATTAATTAAACTTATCACCTATCAACACAAGATTTACTAATTTTGTAATTACAACTTTATCATTTATATAAATTACTTTGTGCAATTTTTTTTAAAACTTTAAAAAAAATATACAACATTCCACACCTTTATTCACTATAAACACAACATACTCCTAAAAAACTATTTTTTTAAATTTCTAAATAACTTGCTATTTTTTTAAATATTTTTAAAAATATTTTAAAACACTCCCCAACCTTTTCTCCTATAAACCCAACATCCCACTGCTAAAACAACAATTTGAAAATAAATTTACAAATTTTACAACAAATTTTTTTAAACACTCCCCACCCTTATCCCCTATAAACCCAACATCCCACTCCTAAAACAACAATTTAAATTTAAATTTACAAATTTTGTAAATTTTTGAAATTTTAAAACAAATGTTTTAAAACACTCCCCACCCTTATCCCCTATAAACCCAACATCCCACTTCTAAAACAACACTTTAAATTTAAATTTACATTTTGTTTTATTTTTTAAAATTTTTAAAAATTTTTTAAAACACTACCCACCCTTATCCCCTATAAACCCAACATACCGCTCCTAAAACAACAATTTGAAATTAAATTTTCAAATTTTTTAAATTATAATTTTTTTTTTTAAAACACTCCCCACCCTTATCCCCTATAAACCCAACATCCCGCTCCTAAAACAACAATTTTAAATTAAATTTACAAATTTTCGACATTTTTCTAATTTTGAAACAACTTTTTTAAAACACTCCCCACCCTTATCCCCTATAAACCCAACATCCCGCTCCTAAAAATTATATTACAATTTAAAAATTTTATAACATTAACTATTATTATACCAAAAACAAACATATAACAAAAAAAGATACTATTACGATATTTTTACATAACGATATTTTAACAATCGATATTTCACACAACGATATTTCTTACAACACAAAAAATCGGTATTTTTTACATCGATATTCTTAACATCGATATTTAGTACTTTCGATATTCCAAACTCGATATTAATGCATATCGATATAAAGAACTCGATATTATGTCTACTTACCTGTACAATGATAGACTTAGGATGCTTAAACAAGCTTGCCGTCGTTTTGAGCGGGCTTGAAGGAAAACTCTAGATGATCAAGAAAGAATCCTATGCAAGATAAGTATCAAGGAATACAAGCTTGCATTAATGGAAGAAAAGTCCAAATATTGCACCCATAAAATAGAAAATGTATCCTCTGCTAAAGAACTATTCAGGCTAGTACAACTGCTTTCGGCCTCTCATCCAGAGCAGAACCAGAGATTTCACAAGCCTTTTGTAACCAGCTAGCAACTTTCTTCCACTTTAAAATCATGGATATTTATACAGGTTTTGATTCTAACCTTATGCTGTCCAGTCACTCAATTGCCTCCAGCTGGCCTACTACAATGGCACAAGAGATGCCATCTGGCTCAAGCCTAGAGACCAAAGGTCTCTCTGTCTTCTCTACTCTCTCGCTCAAACTGGTCGCACAATATCTAATGAAAATACATGCAGGATCACCACTAGAAGCCTGCCCTGCAGCAGTTCTTCATACGGCGGCCAACATCATAGCCGAGCCACTCTGTAAATTAATGAACAACGTGATCCTATCCAGATCCTATCCTCGTAGTTGGAAGCAAGCTATCATTAGGCCTCTTTTAAAAAAACCTAATCTAGACCCCACGGATTGTAAGAACTACCGCCCCATCTCCTTGCTCCCGGTCCCAGCAAAGATTTTGGAGATGCACCTTAACATCCAGCTGATGGAAACTGCGGGACAACAACTTTGGCTTAATGACTCCCAGTTTGGTTTTAGAAAACACCATGGGACAGAAACTGCCCTAATATCAGCCACCGACTATATTAGGTGCACGGTGGATGAAGGACAAGGGGTGGTGCTGATACTCCTGGATCTGTCAGCAGCATTTGATCCCATCTCACCTACACTGCTGCTGGGTAGACTCCAGCGTCTTGGCATCTCTCATCAAGCATTAGCCCTCTTGTCCTCTTTTCTGATGGAAAGATCCCAAAGGGTGAAATTACAGCACTTCCACTCTGAGGCCTTTTTCTTACCTTGCGGAGTACCGCAGAGCTCATCGTTGAGCCCTATGCTTTTTAATCTTTATGTGGCACCTTTAGCGGCTGTTATTCGTTCCTTTGGACTGGAGGTAGTGTTGTATGCAGACAAAAATCAGATCATGGTGTCAATCCCCAAGGGCTCATGCTCAATAACAGAGAATATTCTTGGCTGCATGACTAAAGTGGCAGATTGGATGTCATGTAACTTTTTGAAGCTCAATGGGGACAAGACGGAAGTTATGATATTCGGCTAAGGGACAACAAGTTGGAATAGTAACTGCTGGCCCCATTCCTTAGGAATCTGTCCTACCCCAGGTAAGAAGGTTAAGAACATGGGAGTACTGATGGACACTGAACTTAACTTTAATGTCCAAAAGAATCGTACCATTTCCACCTGCACCTAGATTATAAGGATGCTTAAGAAAATCTTCCCTCTCATCCAGCGGCCGGCACGTAAGCAGGTAGCTCTTGCCCTAGTAATGTCCAGACTTGACTACTGTAACTCGTTGTATCTGGATAAGAACAAGAATACGCAGTATAAACTCCAGGTGGTGCAGAATGCGTTGGCGAGACTTGTTCTGGACAGTCCCAGAAGACAGTCCACTGGGAAGGGACTAGAAACCCTGCATTAGCTCCCTATCAATAAGCGCATTAGCTTTAAATCTCTTTGTATGGTACTTAAGGCGCTTTATCTTCCATATCCTACAAGATTAAAAACCATGTTCAGTTGGCATTCTCCAGGCAGACCCCTCCGCTCATCTCTCCAACTGCTGCTCGCAGTACCGAGAACCAAAAAAAAGGATTGGGGCAATAGAGCATTTTCTATGGCCGCAAGCAAACTCTGGAATTTCCTTCCCTTAAACATAAGGGCCATCCCTCAGCTCCTGCCCTTTAGGAAGGCTCTTAAGACATGGCTATTCTCTGTGTAATTCTCCTTCTGGTGCGGGTGTACTAGTGGACCTCCTCCAGACGGTTGATCTTCAGCACCTTGATGCGCTTTATAAATCTTAAATCAAATCAAATCAAGCAGTCTTGTCACTGGGAGATCAGGAATTAGAGGCTGTACACTGTGTTGCCTATTACTCCAGAACCTTGTCCTCCTCAGAATACAACTACACTATTTATGATCATGCATTTCTGGCACTAAAGGAGGCATTATCTGGAATAGGCAATTCACGAGTTTATGGTCCAATCATAAAAACCTGTAATACCTATGATCCATGAAATGCCCAAATGCATTATACACTTGATGGTCTCTCTTCTTCTCCTGTTTCCCATATAAAGATGCCTACAGACCAGGGAATTGACACAGCGAAGTAGACACTTTTTCAAAGCAAGGAGAAGAACCAGAAGATCCTTCTCTGGCCCCCACCATTCTGTCTGTCACCACCACTACCACAGATTCCATGGATAAATTACTTGATCAGGTTGCCATCAGCAAAGAAAAAGGGAAAAAAGAAACAAAAGAAAAAGCCTTAAGATGGAAACATTAAGGGGCCGATTCCGATCTCGGCCGGTAGGGCACCGAATTGGATTCGGCTTTACCAGATCCGATTCGGAGGCCTAGTTCCCGACCGATTCGTACGGGCATCCGCGCGAGCAAGTACGATGCGAGCGCACGCGAAATCGCCGACCGACTCGTTCCCGGGTCCGAACCGCTCCGACCGACTTGTACAGACACTGCTCGCATTACGCAATGGAGAAGTTACCCGACCGAGCCAGTACGATGCGTGCCTCGAACAGCCCGACCGACTCGTAGCGTCCGGCTCAGAAGAGCTGTCGGAGCCGGACTTGGGGGGTCCGTGTCGGACCCCCCTGCACGCGTAGCTGTGCGAGTCGCACACAGGGGGGACCCAAGGGTCCCCCCTACACATGCATGTGCGGTGCGAGTCGCACCAATGCGTACCCACTGTAGGGGGCCCCCCTGTTCGCGATGTGCCCATTCAGTCAATGGGAGCCCGTGTACGCATTGTATGACCGGCTCCCATTGACTTCAATGGGAGCCCGACCGAGTCGAGTCCGGCAGCATGCGGCCGCATCGTACTCGCTCGGTCGTACTGCTGGAGTCCGGCTCGGTCAGAAAACTCACCGGATCCGGCTCGGTCGGAGAGTTTTCCGGCCCAGATTGGAATTGGCCCCTAAATGTTTCCTTTGTGTGGTCTTATCTACCACACCCGGGGGTGTGTCTATAGGTCTCAATGTAAATATGGCAAAACATGTCTAGAAGACCCATGTGCAAAGAATCTACTAAACTACTGATGTTAGCAATTTGAGAAGCACATCTTGATTAGCTTCAGAAAAGGTTCATCTGCAAGTTCTTAGCTGTTACACAAGAAGGCAAGTCTATAGAACAGTACATTCTGCTTGTTGATTGTTTCTCTTGATCTTTCCTCTTAGGTCACAGGTTTTAATTAAGTATCTTCCCATTACCTCCTCAACCCCTTTTCTTGTACCAATACTTACTATTGTGAGGTGTCCACCCTCTACCCAGGCACCACATGACATAACTAGAACCAATCAGAAGGTTCAAAACAAAATACCCATCCTCCCTTACATCCAAGCCTCTCCTACCAAACTGGTGATAAAGAGGGTGGGAGCACAAAACACTTCCTGTTTTCTTCGTCTGCTCATCGGTACCACTTGTGGACCTTGGAGCCTGTAGAGCCCTTTCCAGGTAATCCTTGGGAGGCAGGGCCTCTTGGGGTATGGGGCTCCAAGTCGCACCATTTCTACTCCTAGTAAGTGGGGTACTGTGCACGACAGTATCAGGAGTATAGGGGTTCTTTCTCTCTGCCGCCGATGCTTATGTTCCCTGTTTTATTGAAGGGCGGGGCCTTTTGATGAATGTGGGACTTGTAAGCATTCCTCCCTTTTCGTGTGACAGATTTGCTGAACCCTCAAATCGATCACATTCCACAACTTTGATCTCTGCAGCGGGGGTTTTCAGTTTGGCAGCCATGTTATGATCATGATTCATACCGCAAGTGTTTCTCTTGCACCCAGTGTGGTGGCTGCTTAGCAGTCGCACGTGCTTCACTCTCACCTGTTGCGAGTATCGCTGTCGTTCTCGGCCGCGGTGTCTTCTTTGAGAGACTTCTCTTCTCCCTGCAAGGTGGCCTGCAATGGTTGCTCTTTGTCCCTGTATACGTATACCTGCTGACAAGTGCACCTGGATACCGCCCAGCGGGGCACTCACACCATAACCTGTTTGGCTCCGACTGTTGCGTCCCTGGACCCGCGTCGATTCTGGGCCTTGGTAAAAGTTTCCTTTCAGATCGGAGGCTTCCAGCTGCCTGATGCAGTTCTCTTTCGTTCTCTCGAAGAAACATGCCTGTCCTTTACTGGTTTGACTAGCTCTTACTCCCTCTATTGGTGGAAGGGGGATTAAACTTATGGGGAAAAATAAAATATGCATATGTATATATGAAAAAAATGGACAGTAATGGGACTAAAGTATTGTCAATTATATTCTATATTTACTCTCCTGAGTAAAATAACTAATTACATTTTTGGACCCTTTTTTTCCGGCACCTGGATAGACAAATCTGGGGTCCTTAGGGACCATATAAATGAATTTTCTTTCCCTTTCACTACTCATTCGCTACGGGGCACAAGAAACGGTCAGCAAAAAGGCATCATTGTTCCAACCGAAGCCATGTTGCTGGGACAAGGCATAAGCAGGATGGGGATACTTCAGTGGCTGCTTCTGAGGGTTTTGGACTTTTTGATCATTCTTTCCTAACAAACCTCTCAAATTATTCGTATGACTAACAAACCTGGGATTACATTTATTGTAATATTCAGTCATCCCCAATAATTTAACTAAGTCTTCCTTGTTCTAGGAAATTGGCAAGTTCTGTATAGTGTGTACCAGTCGTTCATTGGGTCTTACTCCTTCTCCACACAACTTGTGTCCCAGATAAATAATCTCCTTGCACCCAATCTTGCATTTTTCTCCTTTTAAAGTAAGTCCTCGCGCCCTAAATCTTCCCAAAACCATTTTCAAACATTGATCATGCTCTGCTTGTGTCCGCCCATAAACCAAAACATCGCCCTGATACACTTTTACCCTTCCTAAGGAGTAGGCAAACTTCAAACAAAAGTATTTGTAGTGTACAAGACCCTGCCTTTCCCTGCCTCTCCCTGACCTGGCTCCAGACACACTACAGGGGGGTGGAGACAGCTTTATTAAGGTGTCAGTGACAACTCATGCCACCACTCTAGCTCAGGAAGGCCCATCAGCCTGGTGATGGGCCATCAGGATATGCAAGGCACACCTCAGCTCCATTTGTGTGACTGTCTGGAGTGAATGCACAAGAGCCCAACTGCCATCCTCCCAGATGTTGACCCTACAGACAGGTAGAGGCACAGAATGGTTAAGCAAGAAAATGCCCACTTTCTGAAAGTGGCATTTTCAAACACGCAATTTAAAAACCAACTTCATCAAAATATGTACTTTTAAATTGTGAGTTCAGAGACCCCAAACTCCAAATCCCTATCTGCTCCAAATGGGAAATTACACTTAAAAGATATTTCAAGGCAATCCCCATGTTACCCTATGGGAGAGATAGACCTTGCAATAGTGAATAAGGAAATTAGCAGTATTTCACTATCAGGACATGTAAAACACAACAGTACACGTCCCACCTTTTAAATACACTGCATCCTGCCCATTGGGGTGCCTTGGGCCTACCTAAGGGGTGCCTTAAATGTAATAAAAGGGAAGGTTTGGGCCTTGCAAGTGGGTGCACTTTAGAACTGCTCACACACACACTGCAGTGGCAGGTCTGAGATAGGTTTGCAGGGATACTCATGTGGGTGGCACAATCAGTGCTGCAGGCCCACTAGTAGCATTTGATCTACAGGCCCTGGGCACACCTAGTGCACTTTACTAGTAAATCAAATAGGCCACTAATGGATAAACCAATCACCAATGCAATTTACAGAGAAAGCATATGCAATTTAGCACTGGTTAGCAGTGGTTAGCAGAGTCCTAAAGCCAACAAAAACAGGTCAGAAAAAATATGAGGAAGAAGGCAAAAAGTTTGGGGATAACCCTGCAAAAAGGGCCAGATCTAACAGTCCTGAAAGTCAGTGCACATGAGCATATAGTACTAAAAGATAAATTAGAATAAAAACACAGCTGTAACACTGGTATCAGAAACAATGCCCCAGATTTTTCCCTCTGTGCCAAGTTAGCAGTACTAAAAGTCAATGCCCATATGCATAGAGTGCAAAACAAATAAATTAAAATAATAACAAAACTGTAGTGCTGGTATTTGACACAATACCCAAGATTTCCCTCTACTTTTTTTTTTGTCAATGTAGGTTGTAAATACATGAAGCAAGTGTACTAAATAAATTATATAAAAGAGCAAGAAGGAAAGAATGAAAGAGGAAAAAATAATAATAATAATAATAACTGTAGCACCGGTATTCAACATAATACCCGAGGTTAGGGGGTCCACCACAACTCACACTAACAAGGACTGACCCCGGTGCTCGATTTAACACCCTAGTAATTACTGCATCAACCCAGTGCCGTTTGATGTGCTAGAAAGGGGCACGTTGCTAGGCAAGTGGTAATTACCAGCAGCGTAGACGTGACTGAAATGAAGGCCCACGTTGCTCAGCAATCAAATTCCAAATCCGTAGCAGCAGCGTCACAAACAAGGAAGACGTTAGGATGTGTCAATGTAGTAAGCAACGCAGACGCGAGTGCTTCGTCATTCAGCAACCAAAATCCAAGGCCGCAGCAGTAGCATCACAAACAGTGTTGACATCAGCCCCGTAGGGCGTGACAATGATGCAGACCAAATAACCCCTGTAAAAGTGCTCACACCACCCCAGTGAAAGGATCCACGTGCTGTGCTGTGACTCATGCAGCTGTACACTGAAAACAGATCAGCTCACCCAGTAGATAGCGTACAAACATATTTTACTTGCCCTACACATGTTTTGGCGATGGCGAGCAAAAGTACAGTTTTCACTGTCTGCAAGGGTGGTGATACATTTCTCTTTGTTTTTCTTGTTATAAATTCTCCTTTGACGATTCACGTTTCCTTGCCAAGATTTCCTGAAATTTGGGTTGTTCCCAGCCGGAAAGTAGCCATGTAGGTTCTTCCAAATCGTCTCTAATGTGGAAAAGATGGTCCTCACATGTAAATGTGCTAACAAAGTTACTTTATTTCTCCAGGTACAATCCACTGTAGAGAAACGTCCCATCCACCTTCAGAGGCACCTTCTAACTGCTCCCTTCATAGGATGCACATTCTAAAACCCTACAATGCCACCCTCCATGACAACACATGGAACTCCATCACATTCCAGTCTAAATAAAGCTATACCACAAGACCATTATGATCGAGGAAGTTCCCATTTCAGATTTTGTGGATCATAAGGTGGAGACTTCTTTAAAGAGAGGCTTCTCAGGATTAAATTTGGCTCTACGCGATGTCATGTATGCTGTTTGTGCCTCTCAATCCCTTGTCAAGGATTTTCAATCACTCACATCGGGCATTCAGGAGGGGGTAGAATGTTCGGATTTATTTGTAAATATGGGAACGCAAGCTAAATTTCTTGCAGCTGTCTTGTGACATTTTGAAGGCATTAGCTTCTTCTGTTGCTTCCTCCATTTCTGCTCTACGCCATATTTACTTGAGAGACTAGAAGGTTGATAGTGCTCAAACATCTGGATTGCTTCATATGCCTTTTAATGGAGTAAACTCTTTGGCGATGACTTGGTAGATATGCTTCATAAAGCTTTGAAAAAACTGGAACATGCAGAGCTCTTCAGAGTTCAGCCAAAAACAGACCTGTTCTGTAAGACACCCAGGAAAAGACGCCAGCGGGAACCTCCCTTCCGGCTTCAGGGTAAAAACAGGCAGCCTCAATCCTTTCCCAACAGGCAGGTTGTCAAGCCTCAGCTCCCCCTCCTGTGAAGCCCGGGAACCACTCCTGACTATGCTGACCTCCCAGTGGGGGGTCACCTTTCCTTTTTTCTTCAGAGATGGCAAAAAGATGTTTCTGACACCTGGGTCTTTCATATCATCGAAAGAGGATACGCACTAGATTTTGCAAGCATACGTCTCCGGTCAGGTCCATTCCACTCGTTCTTACGAGGGAATGCATCCAGAGATTCTGCCCTTCCACAGGAAATTGCAGAGCAGGTGCAGAAAAATGTACTTGTTCCAGTTCCAGAAGGCCAAAAAGGGGAAGACTTCTATTCCACTTTGTTTCTGGTTCAGAAGGTATCGGGAAAATTCAGATTGATGATCAACTTGAGAAATCTAAATGTGTTTCTGCACAAGACTCGATTCAAGATGGACACTCTTCAGAAAATAATTCCTCTAATTCGACCGGGAGAATAGATGGTGTCCTTAGATTTGAGGGATGCCTACCTTCACAGCCTGGCTTCTTCCTTATCCGTCACAGTCCATTCTTCAAACTCAGATAGATCTGGTTTGTCAGATCCTGAAGGACTTTAGTCTTTTTATAAAGTGGGAAAAATCTCATCTCAAGCCTCTTTATGTATCAAGGTACATTTGTGATTGCCTTGTTGCTTTCTCACTTCTTATCCCACATATTCTTCTCTTGTAGGCTTACTGAGTGTTTGTGGTTCCCCTGGCTCATCTACACCTGGGTTCAATGATTCAGCACCTCCTATTGCATTGGAAACTGGGATCTCAGCCCCTGGAACACATGAAGCCTCTTTCAACCGACATTTGGCAGTTGATGCAGTGGTGGTTGGATCCTCTGAATCTGGCCAGGGGTTTCCCATTATCACTCCCCTCACCCCAGGTCCTGACTACAGATGTGAGCAAAGTGGGGTGGGTGTGACCTTGGGCAATCTCTCAGTTCGGAGGATGTGGTTGCCAGAGGAGAGAACTCACTCCTCGAAAAGGAGCGCGCTGAGGGCAGTTTACCTGGCTCTGCTCCACTTCTCTCATTTATTATGCAATCAGGTGGTGTTGGTAAGAACGGACAACACAGTAACAAAATCTTACATAAGCAGTCCAGGATGGAATCTCAGTCTCTGGCACCCTCGCCTTCCAGATAGTCAGTTGGGCAGAAGCTCATCCTCTCTTTCTCTCTCTCTCTGCAACTTACATTCCAGGGAAGGACAATATTTCTGACGAACAGACTAAGCAGAGTCTTTCCTTCTTCCCGTGAGTTTTGTCTGGATCCCTGTATTTTCAACCAGTTGTGTCAAAGGTTCAGCACTCCTTAGATAGATCTGCCACCTCAGAGAATACACTTCTGCCAATGTTTCTATCCAGGTTCCCGAACCCGAGTTGCTGGGGAGTAGATGCTGCCACCCACACTTGGCCTCCCCTTCTGTTGTATGCCTTTCCTTCCTTCCCCCGATACCCAAGCTGTTGGCTATATTGCGAAAGGAGGAGGTATACCTCATTCTGGTAGCCCCCTTTTGGCCTCAATTGGGATGGTTTCCCTTGCTGAAGTTGATGGCATAGGAATGATTACTGCCAACGTGCACCTGTCCCCTCAGGTCTCCACTTCTTCCACTGGGCATTTGCAGGAAACTGTCTGGCTGTTTGGGTATTGAAAGGAGGGGTTTAATGCTTCAGGGTCTTTCTTCTCCTGTGGCATTTTCAATACAGCATTCTAGGAGACTGTCCATTAGGAAATCTTACAATCACCATAGGTCATCCTTTTTTAACTAGTGCTTGGATAGGTCTCTGAACCCCACTACTTGTCACTCCTCTTGAGTCCTACATTTTTTACAGGATGGCTTTCAGAAAGGTTTGGCCATCTCTACTTTAAAAGTACAGTGGGCAGCAATTAAAGCAGTTAGGGGCCCTTGGGGCATTCAGGAGTTGAATTCCTTGGGTACTCGACCTCTAAAAGGTTTTTCTCTGCTGAAAACAACTCTTACACCTACCACTATTGCCTGGGATCTGCCCCCAGTTCTCAAGGCTTTGCAATCTCCTCCTTTGGAACCATTAGAGAGTGTAAGTTTGAAGCATTTGTCTTTAAAGGTGTCTTTCTTGGTGACTATTACATCAGCCCTTAGACTTGGGGAGTTAGGGTCGTTATATGTTAGACCTCCCTATTTACGGATAGTTGCTTATTGACTGGTTCTTAAACTGGGGCCTGGGTTTCTCCCCATATTGTTTCCCCCTTTCATCAGTAACAAGAAATAATGTTGCTCTCTTTATTTCCAGCTCCCTCTGCTCCTGAGGAAGAAGCATGGCACACCTTGGATGTGTTGAGGGCGGTGAGAATGTTTTGTCCAGAACACAGGATGTCAGACAGTGTGATCATTTGTTTATACATTATGGTATTCTCCGTCATGGCCAGAAGGCGTCTACAGCTATTTTAAGTAGATGGATTAGGTCATTGGTTTCTATTGCCTATGCCTTACAAAATATACAGATGCTGGGTGGAGTTCAGGGAAGATCCACTCAGGGAATGGCGGCCTCCTGGGCTAAGGTTGGGGGCGTTTCTGTTTTGGACATTTGTCAGGCATCCACATGGGCAACTCCTTCTACCTTTGTTTTCCATTACAGACTGAATGTGGGAGGTGTGGATCCTTTGGATTTTGGTATGGGGGTTCTAGCTGCTGTTAAGGCTTGAACAATCCGTTTTCCTTTCTGTTTCCTTTCTTGGTTTGCAATAAATTGTTGTCTTGCATAAAACAAGAGTTTGACTGGTTTATTTGGATTCAGGTTGTTCTTGCACAGCTTTGGTATATCCTCATAATAGTAATTATTGGTATGAGAAAAGGGGTTGAGGAGGTATTGATTCAATCACTTACCGGTAATCTTCATTACTCTGAAGACCCTTTTTCTCTCACCAATACTTATGGCTCTCCCTCGCATTTCCTGGTGCACAACCTGAATCCTCCTCTTAGCTTGGGGACATACAGGAAGTGTTTTGGGTTCCGACCCTCTTTATCACCAGTTTGGTGGGAGGGGCTTGGAGATAAGGGAGAAGTTTTTTTTTTGCTTTGAACCTTCTGATTTGTTCTAGCTAGGTAATGTGGTGCCTGGGTAGAGGTTGGACACCTCACATTAGTAAGTATTGGTACGAGAAAAAAACAATATTCTGAGTAATGAAGATTGCCGGAAAGTAATTGAATCATACATTTTGTTAGTGCTTCTGAGGTGTCACTTAGCAGGAAGAAAAACATTTTTCATCAGCCTGTAACTGTTCTTTTTCTAGAGTGTGATTGAATGTGTCATCTCTGATTGCATCGAGGATGGCGCAACTTAATAGAAAATGGCTCAAGTTCTCCATTGGGCCACATGAGTAGTTTTCCACAGGGGCTAGGTTTCATTTTTTTACCGGGGCTTTCATGGGAAGGGCACCATGTCTTTCTAGAGCGAAAAGTTACTTTTCCCAGTAATCTTACTAAAGAGCATTGAGCATGTGGGGAAACATCAAAAGGATTGGCTTGGCCTTCTGGTTAAATGTTCTTTAAGACTTTACGTTTTTTTATCCATCTGCAAGGAGGCAAAATGCTTACTTATAGTCATATTTATTCTAATTATGGGCATGAGCCTCTAGCTGGATTTATCAGGAGCCAGGGCTAAAACAATATAATTTGCTTCTTTTTCTCAGCGTATTGCAAAATCTGACTAGGAGATGTTCTCACCTAGCTTTTTCTAACAAGTTCGAGCCAGACAATGTCAATCTTTTCAGGCCATACTTTGTTGGAGCCATTAGACATTTAATCAGAATACAGGAGTATCCTATGAAAGCGACCTAGGCAGCCTATCGAATCCTGTTAGTAGCATCAAGAGTGACTTTCAAATTTTTCTCTCTTGACATCCTATCTTGGGCGTTTTTATTTTTTGTAAAGGCTTCATATTTCAGCTCTGTAGGAAATTTGACTTCCAGCCTGTGCCTGGCCAATTTGTCAATAAGAGATGAGAAAGCGGCTGTATGAACCATTTTTAGGTCTCGCCTACGCAGCGCGCATGCGCTGCATAGGAGGACCTTTAGCCGTCGCTCTTCACTTTTTCAAGCACTGCACTCGTGCTTGTGGCGGCATCCACCTTGAGGGAGCGAGCAGCGTCGCGCATGCTAATTGGCTGCAAGGCGGATGGTGCCACAAGCACGAGTGTGCTTGAAAACAGCTGCTGCTTCTTAGCGCGATCGCTTTCACTTTCACGGCCGTGCAGCCGCGTCGCTTTCACGGCCGCGCGGCCAATGCTTGTCTTCATTTTCTCTCTCACTTTCGCATACACATTTAAGGAGATTGTGCAGTCAGAACGGCACAATGTGTTCCTGTTCAGCAAGTCTAAAACCCCCGTCGCTGTAGTTTCAACCAGTTATACACAACCTTTACTGTCCATCAACTTCCTGATGCAAAGCTCTCTGAAGCCGCACTGTGCAGCATGAAGCACTGAACAAGTGGCTGTGGAGTGAACATGACATTAAACATATACTGTTCCCTGCTGCATCTTGATGCTGAATGTGGACTATGACATTATTTATTTTATGCTGCATGTTGGTGAATGGTTCCCCCTTTTTCTCCCGCACGTTTTTTACACTTCTGTATTTAGCACCCTCCCCCTCCCCCCAGGCCTTCACTTGCTCCCTGGCAGATGTGTGTGCTGCCAAAAGGACCTCCAAGCGCTAGGTAATGAGTTGTGCCCTGGTGCCCTTGGACGTTGTAGGGCTTCCCTCGTGAGTGCAATCAGGCTACCCAGCTGCTTCCTGACCTACAGTAATTCAGTCTCAACGCACTCAGACTTCTCGTTTATTTTGATTGTTTTTTCTTGTAATTATTTCTTCGGTGCTGGAGGTTGGCATAAGGCAGCATGAGCATCTGCAAGCAATCATTATACCTTCCCAGAGCATAATTACCACATTAAGGGCTCGTGCTTCAAGTGCCTGCAGATGAGCTGGCATGCGAGGACCACTGTGCAGTGACTCTTTAATGAGGTGCATTTTCACTTTGAGATCTCTCACTTTTGTTTTCTGCTTCATCCTTTTCATCTTCTTCTGTCTTCGTGTGTTTTGTCTACTTTTGTTGTCACCAGATTATTCTCTCTTGAGACTGTTGTACCAGTGAATGTTGTTTTCTGCATCCAGTGATTCTTGTATGCGACGCTGTATGAGTGTTCTGCTATGAATTATACATGTGTTGGAAGAAGATGATCATTTCGTGCTCTTTTGTACTGCAACCTTTTTAACTTGATTATTGAACCGTCTCTAAATTATGCAGATGTTGTAGGGATTAGATAATTGATTCTGCCTTTGGTTTATAGAGAATTGAAGGGATTGGAAGACTGGTTCTGCCTCTTGGCTATGCAGACATTGTAGGGGTTGATTGATTCCTTGGTCCTGTCTCTTGTGTATATAGACACTGTACGGCTTAAATAGTGTGTTCTGTCTATTTAGATCTGGCGTGACAGTGCATCTGTCTGCATTACTTATTGTTACCAACTCTCTAAAATATATATGGAGTGGGCTTTGGCTCCTTGCATCATTTTATTGGCTGTTGGGTGTCTTCTTCCTCCGCCTATGGGAAAGTTTCCTCAGAATGCATAAGGGAAAATTTTCCATGCGAAAAGTAAACCCAATCATCACACTGTTTGTCACATTCAAATCTTTCTCTCCTATCTGCATTTTATACAGAAATCATTCCTTTTTCTACTTTTGTTTCTAATCATTGGCAAAACCAACACCTCTGGCTAAACTTTTGGGCTAATCCACATTTGTGCATGCAACACATGCAATCAGGATTTGTGAGTGCCTGAGTTTTCATGTGCTAGCATATTAAAGCCAGGCTGTCCGCTTTGTGAATGCTTGTTTTATACAAACACTGTAAGGATTGTAACATCAATTCAATCTCTTGCTTATACAGCCATTGTAGGAATTATTGGTTCTTTTCTGTCCCTTTTCTAAGGATTGGCTCGTTGAGTCTGTCTCTTGGTTACACATATATTGTAGGGATTGGTTCCTTTGTCCTGTATTTTGGTCATAGAGATACTGTTGAAGTGAATTATTGGTTCAGTCTTTTACTATACAAACATTCTACGGATTAGCTCGTTGAGTCTGTCTCTTGGTTCCACATATATTGTAGAGATTGGTTCCTTGGTTCTGTCTTTTGCTCATAGAGACATGGTAAGAAATGAATTATTGGTTCGTTCTTTTACCATACAAACATTGTAGAGATTATTTCATTGAGTCTGACTCTTGGTTATACATATATTGCAGGGATTTTTTCCTTGGCCCTCTCTTTTCCTCATAGAGACACAGTAGGAAGTGAATTATTGGTTCGGTCTCTTACTATACAAACATTGTAGAGATTGACTTGTTGAGTCTGTGTCTTGGTTACACATATATTGTAGAGATTGGTTCCATTGTTCTGTCTTTTGCTCTAGAGACACGGTAGGAAGTGAATTATTGGTTCTGTCTCTTACTATACAAACATTGTAGGGATTGGTTCATTGAATCTGTCTCTTGGTTACACATTTATTGTAGGGATTGGTTCCTTGGCTCTGTCTTTCCCTCATAGAGACACTGCAGGAAGTGTTTTTATTGGTTCTGTAAACACTGTGTGGAATCGGCCTGTGGCTTTGAAACTTTGATAGGCTGTTAAGGTACGCCTAGGGGTTGCCCGTTTCTGGGCTAGAACAACTCTTTTGGGATTGGATCTTTGATTTGCTACTGAGGGGCCGATTCCGATCTCGGTCGGAGGCGCACCCAATACCATTCGGTCGGGAAAAAAGCCATGCGAAAGCCTGTTTCCCGACCGATCCGTACAGCACACTGAACGAGTAAGTACGATGCGCACAACAGCACAGAATCCGGCCGAGCCGTACTCACCCAAACCAGGTCCTGTTCCCCGACCGAGGCGAATCCGGAAACGCTGAATCGAGTCGCACGGAAGGGAAAATGCAGCTCCGTCCGGCCGAACAAGTACGATGCGCTTTCCGTACGCGCCGAACCCGTCGCTACGCACGGCACGTAAAAGCATCCGGGAGAGGCGCACATAAGCTCCGATTCGCGCCACAACACGATCCACGGCTACGAGACGAACACGCCAGCGACGAGGACGACGCGAAGTGACGAGGACGACGCGAAGCGACGAGGACGACGCGAAGCAACAAGAAGGACGAACGACACGAACCAACCATGAATCCCTTCGTCCCGATCATACCAATATTCTACATTTACTACCGGAACAGGCACGGACGCGTACAGCGCAGAAGGTAAGTCAGACACCAACCACAAAACACATACAACACGTACACGACACATCACACACACACAGAGGGATGCAGAATATACTTACACCAGCAACAGCAGCACCATAGGGGCGGGATGCCCATCACCAATGCCACATATGCACACAGGGGCCTGAATGCGCACCACCACCCCTACCCAGGGGGGCAGGATGCCTACCACTACTACCACCCTCACCCAGGGGGGCTGGATGCCTACCACTACTACCACCCTCACCCAGGGGGCTGGATGCCTACCACCACCCTTAGCCAGGGGGCTGGATGCCTACCACTACTACCACCCTCAGCCAGGGGGGCTGGATGCCTACCACCACCCTTAGCCAGGGGGCTGGATGCCTACCACCACCCTTAGCCAGGGGGCTGGATGCCTACCACTACTACCACCCTCACCCAGGGGGCTGGATGCCTACCACTACTACCACCCTCAGCCAGGGGGGCTCGATGCCTACCACCACCCTTAGCCAGGGGGCTGGATGCCTACCACTACTACCACCCTCACCCAGGGGGGCTGGATGCCTACCACTACTACCACCCTCACACAGGGGGCTGGATGCCTACCACCACCCTTAGCCAGGGGGCTGGATGCCTACCACTACTACCACCCTCAGCCGGGGGGCTGGTTGCCCTACCACCACCCTTAGCCAGGGGGGCTGGATGCCTACCACCACCCTTAGCCAGGGGGCTGGATGCCTACCACTACTACCACCCTCACCCAGGGGGCTGGATGCCTACCACTACTACCACCCTCAGCCAGGGGGCTGGATGCCTACCACCACCCTTAGCCAGGGGGGCTGGATGCCTACCACTACTACCACCCTCACCCAGGGGGGATGGATGCCTACCACCACCCTTAGCCAGGGGGCTGGATGCCTACCACTACTACCACCCTCACCCAGGGGGCTGGATGCCTACCACCACCCTTAGCCAGGGGGGCTGGATGCCTACCACTACTACCACCCTCAGCCAGGGGGGCTGGATGCCTACCACCACCCTTAGCCAGGGGGCTGGATGCCTACCACTACTACCACCCACACCCAGGGGGGCTGGATGCCTACCACTACTACCACCCTCACCCAGGGGGGCTGGATGCCTACCACCACCCTTAGCCAGGGGGCTGGATGCCTACCACTACTACCACCCTCAGCCAGGGGGGCTGGATGCCTACCACCACCCTTAGCCAGGGGGGCTGGATGCCTACCACTACTACCACCCACACCCAGGGGGCTGGATGCCTACCACTACTACCACCCTCACCCAGGGGGGCTGGATGCCTACCACCACCCTTAGCCAGGGGGCTGGATGCCTACCACTACTACCACCCTCAGCCAGGGGGCTGGATGCCTACCACCACCCTTAGCCAGGGGGGCTGGATGCCTACCACCACCCTTAGCCAGGGGGGCTGGATACCTACCACTACTACCACCCTCAGCCAGGGGGGGCTGGATGCCTACCACCACCCTTAGCCAGGGGGGGCTGGATGCCTACCACCACCCTTAGCCAGGGGGGGCTGGATGCCTACCACTACTACCACCCTCACCCAGGGGGGCTGGATGCCTACCACTACTACCACCCTCAGCCAGGGGGCTGGATGCCTACCACCACCCTTAGCCAGGGGGCTGGATGCCTACCACTACTACCACCCTCACCCAGGGGGGCTGGATGCCTACCACTACTACCACCCTCACCCAGGGGGGCTGGATGCCTACCACCACCCTTAGCCAGGGGGGCTGGATGCCTACCACCACCCTTAGCCAGGGGGGCTGGATGCCTACCACCACCCTTAGCCAGGGGGGCTGGATGCCTACCACTACTACCACCCTCACCCAGGGGGCTGGATGCCTACCACCACCCTTAGCCAGGGGGCTGGATGCCTACCACTACTACCACCCTCAGCCAGGGGGCCTGGATGCCTACCACCACCCTTAGCCAGGGGGGCTGGATGCCTACCACCACCCTTAGCCAGGGGGGCTGGATGCCTACCACTACTACCACCCACACCCAGGGGGGCTGGATGCCTACCACTACTACCACCCTCACCCAGGGGGGCTGGATGCCTACCACCACCCTTAGCCAGGGGGGCTGGATGCCTACCACTACTACCACCCTCAGCCAGGGGGGCTGGATGCCTACCACCACCCTTAGCCAGGGGGCTGGATGCCTACCACCACCCTTAGCCAGGGGGGCTGGATGCCTACCACTACTACCACCCTCAGCCAGGGGGGCTGGATGCCTACCACCACCCTTAGCCAGGGGGCTGGATGCTTACCACCACCCTTAGCCCGGGGGGCTGGATGCCTACCACTACTACCACCCTCACCCAGGGGGCTGGATGCCTACCACTACTACCACCCTCAGCCAGGGGGGCTGGATGCCTACCACCACCCTTAGCCAGGGGGATGGCTGCCTACCACTACTACCACCCTCACCCAGGGGGGCTGGATGCCTACCACTACTACCACCCTCACCCAGGGGGCTGGATGCCTACCACCACCCTTAGCCAGGGGGCTGGATGCCTACCACCACCCTTAGCCAGGGGGCTGGATGCCTACCACTACTACCACCCACACCCAGGGGGCTGGATGCCTACCACTACTACCACCCTCAGCCAGGGGGCTGGATGCCAACCACTACTACCACCCCCACTCATAGGATGGACAATGCATGACACAACCAGCACACCCACAACCTAGGGAATGCAAGAAGAAGACATCCCCCAACACCATGACAAGCGTGTGTAGACTGTGTCAAATGCCTACAACACCGAACATGACTTTGAACATACAATGTGACCCCCTAGCACATGTGCCACACATATATGTGTGTGGCACCCACAATCTAAGCAGGCCATGACCATTGTGGCAATGGGGTCCTAAACCCCCATCACCACAGTGACCAAAAGGTAAGTGTGGGGTCCATAGCTGAAGCACATTTTGACCATTGTGGCAATGGGGTCCAAACCCCCATCATCACAGTGACCAAAATGTAAGTGTGGGAGTCCATAGCTGAAGCACATTTTGAACATTGTGGCAATGGGGTCTAAACCCCCATCACCACAGTGACCAAAAGGTAAGTGTGGGGTCCATAGCTGAAGCACATTTTGAACATTGTGGCAATGGGGTCTAAACCCCCATCACCACAGTGACCAAAAGGTAAGTGTTGACAAAGAAAGAGGTGCAACTGCCAAACTGCATGGATGATTCCTGGTCACAGAACAAAAAATACATCAGTGGCAAAGTAGTGTATGTGTCCCATTGCAACATAAATTGGGGAGCCAAATACTGCAGTGCAAATAAGACATACCTTTGGCCATGTGCAGACAAACAACACCCATGGGGGCTGACACCGTCAACAATCATCAATGACACAATGACAGAAGTGACCATCAGAATGCAGACCCACATATTTGCACCAATGGGCACACAAATGCAGATACCCTGTGGAGACTGCAGATGTGAGGTGAACAGATACCATACCATGGCAGCAATGGGACACACAAACCATTATCATTGTGCTGACCGATGACCTAGGAGTCCCAGGGACAGCAGGGGAAACCCACAAAACTACATACAGCCAATGGCACACCCAAGATATGCCATTGCAGTGGTGCAGATGCACAAACACAAACAGGCAGACCCACACTGCACATCATACACAACAGGTGAGGGGGGTGCCAGTGTCCCCAGGCAACCACACAACACATGAGGAGACCTGAATACCAATCATACAGATGTGCATACAGTGCCACACAAAGGTAACTCATGGATCCAAATCCCCTATGTGGGCAAGCAGGCATTGTCAGATGAGAGGGAGCACAAATCACACATGTCACACAGGCACGTAGGGACAGCAACTGACACAGCAAGACACAGACACACCACAGCACCACCCCCAGGGCCCCCACAATGTGGTGACCCTGGGCTGCATTACAATCCCACTGTGATGACAAAGCTAAATGTGGTTCACACTGTGAACCACAGTCATGTGTCCTGAGCAACTAACTACCATCACACCTACACAAGCAAAAATCAATCAGCATGGCCAGTAAGCCAAGGCCAACATGGAGGCAGGGGCCTAGCCGGGCAACAACTCACATCTGCACACACTCAACACCACACCCCTCGACCTCCAAGAATGTGCAGCAGTGAAGTACACATGCACTGGTGACATTGCACATGCACCCATGACTATTCCAGGGTGGTGGGTGGGAACCAAGGTGCAGAAACACATCACACATGGCCACTCAACAAGACTCCTGAATGTCTGACACACTGCACACTACGCTGTACATGGACATGACGGCAATACCACACCAACCAATGGGATCCCATCCACAGTCACACACCAATGAAGAAGCTAAGGTCACCCACAAAGAACACACATAGACAACAACCAACATTGCAGCCCGGACCCTGAGGAGTGCCAGCAGTCACACACACCACGTGTCACAATCACTGAAAGATAACACAAACTGGAAATCACATGACAGGGGAGCAATGGCTGCACCGAACGAAGCATAC
>CAWUFW010021660.1:0-115059 GCA_963921515.1 Calotriton arnoldi
CAGTCAGTCAGATTACTGTGTTATGAGGGCCTGTCTTGACTGTGATTGGAGTCTGCGGATACTTTAAACAGCCGTTCCGTATAGGACTGCCTGATGCGTTTCGAAGTTCCTCAACTTCTCCTCAGAGGCTTTAACGGAAAGGATGCGTGCATGTATTGGTCCCAGTTCACTCTGAGGAGAATACCGTTCATACCTATCAAAGGCTGTTGTCTTGCTGCTGTTGCCTGAGTGCTGCTCATCTGGTGGACATCTTTGGAGCTGAATCTATACGCGGCCGTCCTGCCGCGGAGCGAGCACCACCCCGCGAATCAAGGGGGCCACGCGACTTGGTATTGACTGAATCGTAAATGTGGGGCAGCAGCAGAGGTTCTAGGATGGACCCGTCTGCGGGGTCCATTGAGGACTTTGAATTCAACAGAACATTATGTGTGCATCCTTCTGTGGATTACTAAGTGCCGAGACTACAGCTCCCATCATGCACAGTCTCATAGGAGCGGCCCATTTGGGGGCGTGTAATATTTAAATGTGAACTGGGACTGGTACATGCACGCATCCGTTCTGTTAAACCCTCTGAGGAGAAGTTGAGGAACTTCGAAACGCGTCAGGCAGTCCTATACGGAACGGCTGTTTAAAGTATCCGCAGGCGGAATACCGTTCATACCTATCAAAGGCTGTTGTCTTGCTGCTGTTGCCTGAGTGCTGCTCATCTGGTAGACAACTTTGGAGCTGAATCTATACGCGGCCGTCCTGCCGCGGAGCGAGCACCACCGAGCGAATCAAGGGGGCCATGCGACTTGGTATTGACTGAATCGTAAATGTGGGGCAGCAGCAGAGGATCTAGGACGGACCCGCCTGCGGGGTCCATTGAGGACTTTGATTTCAACAGAACATTATGTGTGCATCCATCTGTGGATTACTAAATGCCGAGACTACAGCTCCCATCATGCACAGTCTCATAGGAGCGGCCCATTTGGGGGCGTGCAATATTTAAATGTGAACTGGGACCGGTACATGCACGCATCCTTTCCGTTAAAGCCTCTGAGGAGAAGTTGAGGAACTTCGAAACGCATCAGGCAGTCCTATACGGAACGGCTGTTTAAAGTATCCACAGGCGGAATACCGTTCATACCTATCAAAGGCTGTTGTCTTGCTGCTGTTGCCTGAGTGCTCCTCATCTGGTGGACAACTTTGGAGCTGAATCTATACGCAGCCGTCCTGCCGCGGAGCGAGCACCACCCCGCGAATCAAGGGGGCCACGCGACTTGGTATTGACTGAATCTTAAATGTGCGGCAGCAGCAGAGGATCTAGGATGGACCCGTCTGCGGGGTCCATTGAGGACTTTGAATTCAACAGAACATTAAGTGTGCATCCATCTGTGGATTACTAAGTGCCGAGACTACAGCTCCCATCATGCACAGTCTCATAGGAGCGGCCCATTTGGGGGCGTGCAATATTTAAATGTGAACTGGGACCGGTACATGCACGCACCCTTTCCGTTAAAGCCTCTGAGGAGAAGTTGAGGAACTTCGAAACGCGTCAGGCAGTCCTATACGGAACGGCTGTTTAAAGTATCCTCAGGCAGAATACCGTTCATACCTATCAAAGGCTGTTGTCTTGCTGCTGTTGCCTGAGTGCTGCTCATCTGGTGGACAACTTTGGAGCTGAATATATATTATCTACTGGCGGTCGCCAGTAGATAGTTATAGTTAGGACCTATTTTCCATAGGAAATCCGCGACATTCTATTTGAAATAACTCTTGCGTCGGTTGACGAATCTTCGTGAAATTTTTAAACTTTATGACCCGCTCCGGTCCGCTCCTACCCTGAAAGTCTCAGGGTGATTCGTCAAGCGGGGGCCGAGAAAAAGGGGGGTCCCAAAACGTGTTTTCCCCATTCATTTTCCCATAGGAAACTTTAGACACGGGTTACAGCCCGAACTGCTGAACGGAATTACACCAAATTTGGCAAAGAGGTAGTTCTTGGTTCAGAAAGAACCCTTTTGTTAAATGGTGTAAATCCGCTCAGTAGTTGCGGAGAAATTAAAAAATAAGAGTCAAAAAATCAATTTCCCATAGGAAACTTTATGCAAGGCTACAGCCCGAACTGCTGAACGGAATTACACCAAATTTGGCAAAGAGGTAGTTCTTGGTTCAAAAAGAACCCTTTTGTTAAATGGTGTAAATCCGCTCAGTAGTTGCTGAGAAAATCAAAAGTAAAAACACATATATATCTGGGCGGAGCCTAACCACACATGTCATCGTGAGATCTGATTGGTTGTCAGCACTTCATCCTGGAATTGCAGGCAGCCATCTTGGGACCAATATAAATGCATTGTAGTGAATTGAAGATTTTGAGGGTTACCAAAAGGAGAACTATAAAGGGTGATAACAGACTTTAGTTACATTAGAATTCATTTGTTGATGGTACCATACTAATTTCAGGAATTGTGGTGTGTTCTAAGGTGATTTTACCCTGTGAAAAACCTTCTGCTGGGATATCATGAATCATGTTTGAGAGAAAGCTATTTTCACATGCTTGTCCCATACAGTTTTGGAAGGTGCTCCAGAAGCTAAAATGAGAGCATATTTTCTGTAAATTCACATTATCTTTCTCAGTCATGTGAGAATGAAGTCTGACATTCTCAGTAAAACATGTACATCCAACAAGGGCAAAGACTGTCAGTTGATTCCTTTGTGTTCTACTGCAGCTTCCCAGAGTGTTCTAAAGAACAACTAGAGTGCTAACGCCTTACTTATGACAAAAGTATGGCACACCTGAAGCCATCTTGATTGGAATAAACTGGTAACACTTAAAACATTTAATTTAAAAAGGAACAAAATGATGGGGTTCATCTTGTCATAGAAATTATGGTTGGTGCTCTGGAAAGAAAAATTAGGACATGTTTCAAGTGTGATCTCAAATATCTTCCTGTTATATTTCAACTGGAGCAGCCTGTCAGTTGATGCCTTTGTGTTCTACTGCAGCTTCCCAGAGTGTTCTAAAGAACAACTAGAGCGCTAACAGTCTTACTTATGACAAAAGTATGGCACACCTGAAGCCATCTTGATTGGAATAAACTGGTAACACTTAAAACATTTAATTTAAAAAGGAACAAAATGAGGGGGTTCATTTTGCCATAGAAATTATGGTTAGTGCTGTAGAAAGAAAAATTAGGACATGTTTTAAGTGTGATCTCAAATATCTTCCTGTTATATTTCAACAGGAGCAGCCTGTCAGTTGATGCCTTTGTGTTCTACTGCAGCTTCCCAGAGTGTTCTAAAGAACAACTAGAGTGCTAACAGCCTTACTTATGACAAAAGTATGGCACACCTGAAGCCATCTTGATTGGAATAAACTGGTAACACTTAAAACATTTAATTTAAAAAGGAACAAAATGAGGGGGTTCATTTTGCCATAGAAATTATGGTTAGTGCTGCAAAAAGAAAATTTAGTGCATGTTTTAAGTGAGATCTCAAATCCTCTTCTATTTCATTAGAAAATTCTGACATGCAGACTGAAACAATCACTTTCAATACCAGCAGTAGACTTCCAGTTAACTCCTTGGTGAGCAGTAGCTTTACTACAGTGATCTAATGAACAACTAGAGTAATAACATTCTGAATTTATGGCAAATGTGTGACACATCTGAATGCCTTCTTGATGGAATCAAAGTAAAAACTGAAAGCATTTCCTACTGAGGAGACTGCAGTAAATGAGGAAATTAGGAAACTTCATAACAAAGAAGTCTTCCAAGATGGCCACCAGTGAAAAAAGAGCCCAAATGTAGCACAAATATTACCCAGATGTAGCCCACATATAGCCCAATGACAAAAGTGTGCAAAACACTTTTTATTTTTAGTTTTTTTGTAGTTTTATGTAGTGCAGACTGGTCAGGTATTGGAGCGTTGCATCTTAAAACATGACCCCCTACACTACAAAAACACCACTGCACTACCCTAAACCCTAAAACACTACCCCAGCACGACCCCCTACACTACACAAGCACCTCTGCACTATCCTAAACCCTAAAACACTACTCCCAGCATGACCCCCTACACTACACAAACACCACTGCACTACCCTAAACCCTAAAACACTACCCCAACACCACTGCACTAACCTAAATCCTAAAACACTACCCCCAGCACGACCCCCTACACTACCCAAACACCACTGCACTACCCTAAAACATGACCCCTACACTACACAAACACCACTGCACTACCCTAAACCCTAAAACACTACCCCCAGCACGACCCCCTACACTACACAAGCACCACTGCACTACCCTAAACCCTAAAACACTACCCCCAGCATGACCCCCTACACTACACAAACACCACTGCACTACCTTAAACCCTAAAACACTACCCCCAGCACGACCCCCTACACTACCCAAACTCCACTGCACTAACCTAAATCCTAAAACACTACCCCCAGCACGACCCACTACACTACCCAAATACCACTTCACTACCCTAAAACATGACCCCTACACTACACAAACACCACTGCACTACCCTAAACCCTAAAACACTACCCCCAGCACGACCCCCTACACTACACAAGCACCACTGCACTACCCTAAACCCTAAAACACTACCCCCAGCACGACCCCCTACACTGCCCGAACACCACTGCACTGCCCTAAACCCTGAAACACCAGCCCCTGCATGACCCCTACACTGCCCGAACACCACTGCACTGCCCTAAACGCTGAAACACTACCCCCAGCAAGACCTCCTACACTGCCTGAACACCACTGCACTGCCCTAAACCCTGAAACATCACCCCCAGCAAGACCCCCTACACTGCCCGAACACCACTGCCCTAAACCCTGAAACACCACCCCCAGCACGACCCCCTACACTGCCCGAACACCACTGCACTGCCCTAAACCCTGAAACACCACCCCCAGCACGACCCCCTACACTGCCCGAACACCACTGCACTGCCCTAAACCCTGAAACACCACCCCCTGCATGACCCCCTACACTGCCCGAACACTACTGCACTGCCCTAAACCCTGAAACACCATCCCCAGCATGACCACCTACACTGCACGAACACCACTGCACTGCCCTAAACCCTGAAACACTACCCCCAGCAAGACCCCTACACTGCCCGAACACCACTGCACTGCCCTAAACCCTGAAACATCACCCCCAGCAAGACCCCCTACACTGCACGAACACCACTGCCCTAAACCCTGAAACACCACCCCCAGCAAGACCCCCTACACTGCCCGAACACCACTGCACTGCCCTAAACCCTGAAACACCAGCCCCAGCACGACCCCTACACTGCCCGAACACCACTGCACTGCCCTAAACCCTGAAACACCACCCCCTGCATGACCCCCTACACTGCCCAAACACCACTGCACTGCCCTAAACGCTGAAACACCACCCCCAGCACGACCCCTACACTGCCCGAACACCACTGCACTGCCCTAAACCCTGAAACACCACCCCTGCACGATCCCCTACACTGCCCTAAACCCTGAAACACCACCCCCAGCACGACCCCCTACACTGCACGAACACCACTGCACTGCCCTAAACCCCGATACACTACCCCCAGCAAGACCCCCTACACTGCCCGAACACCACTGCCCTAAACCCTGAAACACCACCCCCAGCAAGACCCCCTACACTGCCCGTACACCACTGCACTGCCCTAAACCCTGAAACACCACCCCCAGCAGGACCCCCTACACTGCCCGAACACCACTACACTGCCCTAAACCCTGAAACACCACCCCCAGCACGACCCCCTACACTGCCCGAACACCACTGCACTGCCCTAAACCATGAAACACCAGCCCCAGCACGACCCCCTACACTGCCCGAACACCACTGCACTGCCCTAAACCCTGAAACACCACCCCCAGCACGACCCCCTACACTGTCCGAACACCACTGCACTGCCCTAAACCCTGAAACACCAGCCCCAGCACAACCCCGTACACTGCCCCAACACCACTGCACTGCCCTAAACCCTGAAACACCAGCCCCAGCACGACCGCCTACACTGCCCGAACACCACTGCACTGCCCTAAACCCTGAAACACCAGCCCCAGCACGACCCCCTACACTGCCCGAACACCACTGCACTACCCTAAACCCTCAAACACCAGCCCCAGCACGACCCCCTACACTGCCCGAACACCACGGCACTGCCCTAAACCCTGAAACACCAGCCCCAGCATGACCCCCTACACTGCCCGAACACCACTGCACTGCCCTAAACCCTGAAACACCAGCTCCAGCACGACCACCTACACTGCCCGAACACCACTGCACTGCCCTAAACCCTGAAACACCACCCTCTGCACGACCCCCTACACTGCCCAAACACCACTGCACTGCCCTAAACCCTGAAACACCACCCCCTGCACGACCCCCTACACTGCCCGAACACCACTGAACTGCCCTAAACCCTGAAACACCACCCCTCAGCATGACACCCTACACTGCCCGAACACCACTGCACTGCCCTAAACCCTGAAACACCACCCCCAGCACGACCCCCTACACTGCCTGAACACCACTGCACTGCCCTAAACCCTGAAACACCACCCCCAGCACGACCCCCTACACTGCCCGATCACCACTGCACTGCCCTAAACCCTGAAACATCAACCCCAGCAAGACCCCCTACACTGCCTGAACACCACTGCCCTAAACCCTGAAACACCACCCCCTACACTGCACGAACACCACTGCACTGCCCTAAACCCTGAAACACCACCTCCAGCAAAACCCCCTACACTGCCTGAACACCATTGCTCTGCCCTAAATCCTGAAACACTAGCCCCAGCACGACCCCCTACACTGCCCAAACACCACTGCACTGCCCTAAACCCTGAAACACCACCCCCAGCACGACCCCCTACACTGCCCGAACACCACTGCACTGCCCTAAACCCTGAAACACCAGCCCCAACAAGACCCCCTACACTGCCCAAACACCACTGCACTGCCCTAGACTCTGAAACACCAGCCCCAGCAAGACCCCCTACACTGCCCGAACACCACTGCACTGCCCTAAACCCTGAAACACCAACCCCAGCATGACCCCCTACACTGCCCGAACACCACTGCACTGCCCTAAACCCTGAAACACCAGCCCCAGCACGACCACCTACACTGCCCGAACACCACTGCACTGCCCTAAACCCTGAAACACCAGCCCCAGCACGACCCCCTACACTGCCCGAACACCACTGCACTGCCCTAAACCCTGAAACACCAGCCCCAGCAAGACCCCCTACACTGCCCGAACACAACTGCACTGCCCTAAACCCTGAAACACCAGCCCCAGCACGACCCCCTACACTGCCCGAACACCACTGCACTGCCCTAAACCCTGAAACACCAGCCCAGCATGACCCCCTACACTGCCCGAACACCACTGCACTGCCCTAAACCCTGAAACACCACCCCCTGCAGCACCCCCTACACTGCCCGAACACCACTGCACTGCCCTAAACCCTGAAACACCACCCCCTGCACCGCCCCCTACACTGCCCGAACACCACTGCACTGCCCTAAACCCTGAAACACCACCCCCAGCACGGCCCCCTTTACTGCTCGAACACCACTGCACTGCCCCAAACCCTGAAACACCACCCCCAGCACGACCCCCTACACTGCCCGAACACCACTGCCCTAAACCCTGAAACACCACCCCTGCACGACCCACTACACTGCCCGAACACCACTGCACTGCCCTAAACCCTGAAACACCACCCCCTACACTGCCCGAACACCACTGCACTGCCCTAAACCCTGAAACACCACCCCCAGCACGACCCCTACACTGCCCGAACACCACTGCACTGCCCTAAACCCTAAAACACCACCCCCAGCATTACCCCCTACACTGCCCAAACACCACTGCACTGCCCTAAACCCTAGAACACTACCACCAGCACGACCCCTACACTACCCGAACACCACTGCACTACCCTAAACCCTAAAATACTACCCCCAGCACAGCCCCCTACACTACCCGAACACGACTGCACTGCCCTAAACCCTCAAACACTCCCCCAGCACGACCCCCTACACTACCCGAACACCACTGCACTGCCCTAAACCCTAAAACACTCCTCCCAGCACGACTCCCTACACTACCCGAACACCACTGCACTGCCCTAAACCCTAAAACACTCCCCCAGCACGACCCCTACACTACCCAAACACCACTGCACTGCACTGCCCTAAACCCTAAAACACTACCCCCGCATGACCCCCTACACTACCCAAACACCAATGCACTACCCTAATCCCTAAAACACTACCCCCGCATGACCCCTACACTACCCTAAACCCTAAAACACTACCCCCGCACGACTCCCTACACTACCCAAAGACCACTGCACTACCCTAAACCCTAAAAACTACCCCCAGCAGTATCCCTACACTACCCAAACTCCACTGCACTACCCTAAACCCTAAAACACTACCCCCAGCAGTACCCCCTACACTACCCAAACACCACTGCACTACCCTAAACCCTAAAACACTACCCCCAGCAGTACCCCCTACACTACCCAAACTCCACTGCACTATCCTAAACCCTAAATCTACCCCCAGCATGACCCCCTACACTACACAAACACCACTGCACTACCCTAAACCCTAAAACACTACCCCCTACACTACACAAACACCACTGCACTACCCTAAACCCTAAAAAACTACCCCCAGCACGAACCACTACACTACCCAAACACCACTGCACTACCCTAAACCCTAAATAACTACCCCCAGCAGTATCCTTACACTACCCAAACACCACTGCACTACCCTAAACCCTAAAACACTACCCCCAGCAGTACCCCCTACACTACCCAAACACCACTGCACTACCCTAAATCACTACCCCCAGCACGACCCCCTACACTACCCAAACACCACTGCACTACCCTAAACCCTAAAACACTACCCCCAGCACGACCCCCTACACTACCCAAACACCACTGCACTACCCTAAACCCTAAAACACTCCCCCAGCACGACTCCCTACACTACCCAAACACCACTGCACTATCCTAAACCCTAAATCTACCCCCAGCATGACCCCCTACACTACACAAACACCACTGCACTACCCTAAACCCTAAAACACTACCCCCAGCACGACCCTCTTCACTACCTAAACACAACTGCACAATTTGTTACAGGCGTTGCAACGCAGGCCTGTGGTGCTTGCTGGAAGTACCTAGTGGGCTAGTTGGGCCCCAGGGACCCTAAGGATTCAAGGTGACCTAATCCCCAATCTTAAAACGCACCACGGGGCGCGTTTGCACAGTGGTGAAGGGAGGGGCGGGGCCTCAGGTGACATGTGCGCAAACACGCCCTGTGGTGCGTTTTAAGTTGGGGAATTAATTCCCTTTGAATCCTGAGGGACCCTGGGGGCCAATCTAGCCCACCAGGTACCTTCAGTAAGCACAACAGAGTTGCGTTGCAGAGAGGTGAAAAAGGTGCGTGGTCTCGGAACGCCTCTCTGCAACTCAGCTCTGTGGTCCTAACTGTAGGTACCTGGGGGCTAGTTGGGCCCCAGGGACCCTCAGAAGTCAAGGGGACTTAATCTCGCAACTTAAAACGCGCCACGGGGTGCGTTTGCACACATGTCACCTCAGGCCCCCCTCCCTTCACCACTGTGCAAACGCGCCCTGTAGCGCGTTTTAAGAGGTAGTTTTAATCCCCCTGCCCTATTATGTACTAGGGACTTGCAGAGGAGGTCATGCTAATCACAGGGGTATCCCAATGCATAGTGTTCCCTAGTGTATGTAGGTGTTTTCACTGTATTCTAAGTGTCTTTTAGCATAGCACTGGCTCTGGTTAGTCAGAGTCAGTTACCACCAGTACCCGTCTGAAAAAGTTGTGGGCACAGGATGATTTTGCAACAAGGCCTCTTTCTGCTCCTCTGTTGGTTCTTTCTGCACATATTTTGCTTCTTTCTGTGCGTTTTTTCTTCTTTCTTCACATGTCCTACCTCTGTGGGCATAGTTAGAAACAAGCATTTAAAAACCTTTGAAATTCACTTAAAAAATCATAGGTTTCAGGCACGTTATAGTTAGAAATTAGCATTTAAAAACCTTTGAAATTCACTGAAAAAAACATAGGTTTCAGACACGTTATAGTTAGAAATTAGCATTTAAAAAACCTTTGAAATTCACTGAAAAAACCATAGGTTTTAGGGACAGTTATAGTTAGTTGGACATTTCACTCGTACAAAACCATAGAAATTCCCCGTTATAGTTAGTTCAGCTAACTATAACTCGCGCCCCCACAATGCACTGCTGATGACGTCACATATTACATCACTCATGACATGGTCAGTGACATCACTGATGACATCACTGATGACATCTCAAATGACATCACTGATGACATCATCCATGTGATAATTTCATGCATCTTCTCACAGCCTAATATAACTTTTGATACACCCACTCTAAATTACAGACTGCCATTCTCAAAACCATAGACACTCCAACACCAAAAACTACATACCCACTCACTGATTCTTAGGTCTACACACACATCCACTCACTCACCCGTACAGTCACTCATACTTAGTCACTCAGTACAGGACTATCATATGCACTCATACACCTATATAAACACTCACACACCGCCACTCATCCATAGAGGTACTCACACACCTAGTCAGTCATGCAAAAACTTAATCACACACCCATTTACTCACCTATACAGTTATACACACACCAGCTCACTTACTCATACAAATACTAGCACATTCTTACGCTCTTATACAATCACTGATACAAGTACACACTCATCCATACAGCCACTCTCACAATCACACACTCTCACTTATAGCCATTTATATACTCCAACACACATATATACTGCCTTTCACATATGTAGTTACTCACACATGTACCACTGAGATATACATTCAATCACTAACACACCCATACACACACTCACCCACCCATACAGTGCATCACAGATGCACTCTTGAAACCATGCACCCAGTGAATCACCAACTCACACATCTATGCACAGAGTCACACACACCCCACCCACACAAACACTCAGGCACCCATACAGATACTCAGACAATCAATCAATAGCCCATGTAGACACTCATGTAGCTATTCAGAAAGCTCATGCAGCCGCTTACAAACCAACCGACAGACGGATACAGACATTCACACAGTTTAGTCACTAACCCATGCATTCAGTAAGATACATTTAATCACTCACTTGTAGAGTCAGTCACTCACGTACTAAATCATCCATTCAGACACTTATACACCCACTCATTCTGCAATACGCCTTTCCCTATATATATGAAACATATTTAAACTTTACAGAAACACACAGTCACTGGATGATGTCATCAGTGATGTCATCAGTGATGTCATTTGAGATGTCATCAGTGATGTCATCAGTGATGTCACTGACCATGTCATGAGTGATGTAATATGTGACGTCATCAGCAGTGCATTGTGGGCGCGAGTTATAGTTAGCTGAACTAACTATAACGGGGGAATTTCTATGGTTTTGTACGAGTGAAATGTCCAACTAACTATAACTGTCCCTAAAACCTATGGTTTTTTCAGTGATTTTAAAGGTTTTATATATATATATATATATCCAACACACAGTTTCGCGAACAGATCCGAGCCTCTTTACGTGACAGCGGGCCGTGGCGGGATTCGCGAACCCCTAATAAATCCAAAGGAATGTTGTAAACAATTGAACACAACAACACACAGCCTTCGCTGAATCAACGTGGTTTATTTCATGGCACCACCACCCAACATGCTGAGCCTTAACTCCTTGTTGTGAACAAGGAGTTAAGGCTCAGTTAAGGCTCCGAAACGCATTGGGTGGTGGTGCCATGAAATAAACCACGTTGGATTCAAGCGAAGGGCTGTGGTGTTGTTGTGTTCAATTGTTTACAACATTCCTTTGGATATATATATATATATATATATATATATATATATATATATATATATATATATATATATATATATATATATATATATATATTAAAAGCATAATAACTATTTAAAACAGACAAAAGTAATATTGACAGAAACAAAACAATACATTTAGAGAGCACATAAATAAATATTATTGAATATGGCAATATAATATATAAGGGAATAATTAAAACATGTTTTAAATAATATCATTTTTTTTAACAAAAACAACAACATATTGAGAAAATAACAACATTAACAATAATATAAATCCACTCTAACCAACATTAGGAAAATTGTGTATGTTCATAGGAGTTCCATCCCAAATACAATTTACACAACAGTAAGGAAGGTGTTGGACTTCGGAGGGGTTAGACTTAATATTTCCACTCCAGTCTAAGCAACAGTAGGGAAAGTGTTGGACTTCGAAGTGGTTAGATTGAGTATTTCCTCTATAATCTAAGCTACAGTACGGACAGTGTTGGAGTTTGGAGGGGTTAGATGTACTATTCACATTCCAATGTATTCAACAGGAAGAAAAGTGTTGGACTTTGGAGGGGTTACATTTACTATACCCACTCCAGTCTAAGAAACAGTAGAGAAACTCATTGGACTATGGAGGGATTCAGTTTACAATTCTCACTCTAGTCTAAGCAATAGTAGAGAAAGTGTTGAACTTCGAAAGGGTTAGATTTACTATTCTCACTCCAGTGCCTCAAATTGAACTCAGACAAGACCTATATGGGAGTCTTTAGGGGGAACTCCTCTCCATGGACTCGAATAGATGGCCTACAGACCATGGACCCATCCTTACTTCATGCTCACAAGCAAGAAACCTCGGAACCATCATAGACAACAAACTGGACATGACCGCTCTAGTCAATGCAGTGGTCTCAGCCTGCTTCAGCACACTGGAATGCTAAAAAAAATCTTTAAGTGGCTAGCAGAAAACACCAGGAAAATGATCGCCCAATCCTTCATCAACAGCAGATTAGACTATGGAAACACCCTAAATGCAGGGATTACCAAGCAGCTCACAAGAAAAGTGCAGACGGTCCAAAATGCAGCAGCCAGACTAGTCCTCAACCTCCCACGCTGAGCGCACAGCACACCACACCATAGGGAACTCCACTGTCTCCTGATACACAAGCACGCACACTTTAAACTCCTCACCCACACCTACAAAGCTCTCCACAACACTGGTCCTGCCTGCCTGAACAGCAGCATTCACTTCCCTCAACCTTCCAGTCACCTCCGCTCTGCCAGTTTCTTGATAGCACACACCCCACGCATACACAAAGGCAGAGCAGGGGGCTGCTCTTTCTCTCACCTGGCCCTAAAGCCTGAAACAACCTCCCACAACACATCATAGACTCCTCTCTTCTTGACTGTTAACTATCACAACTAGCAGCAGTGGAAAAATTTACCCACACAATCCCTCATGAAATGTGGTCAATATAAGAAAATAAATGAGTCAGTCAGGATGAAAAAAGGTGCTAAAAAAGACAACACTCCGGCTGCAATGGAGTGTGAATATGGAAATTGCTAATAGCAATACCAACTATGGCACTTCATACTTGTCTGGAGCACACCATATTAATTTAATCTCATATAAAGTAACTTTTTGTGAGATAAAATTAACATGGTGTGCTCCAGACAAGTGACTTTTGCAAGAAGCTGAAGTCCTGGCTTTTTGAGTAAGTCCCCAGGGTGGTCTCACAAACCTACTACAGAGCGCTTGGATGCCCTGACAGGTGATTATCATTTTTCTGTTGTTGGTGTGAACTCTCCAAATAAATTTTACATAAACCAGAATTAGGTTTATTTCAGTGGTAATGCATGTGAATACATCCATCTGACATTATACATAATGATTTTTAAGTTTGTGACTCAAAGCAAGGATTTAGGAACAGCCGATGCATATTTTGCCCTCGAGTGCAGGCAGGCTACGGCTGTTTCAAAGCTGTGAATTATAGATGTTCAATATTTATGCCCATCAAAAGGTCTGAAAGCATGTGGGCCCTCGTGAACTTGTGACACAGGAAACTAGTGTAACACACATGGATTCAAAAATTGTCTAAAGTGGGGCAGTGGAAAGGTAATTAGTGTACAGAATACAAGACTAACTATTAAATCTATGTATTACAGTTAGAATATAAAGTATTATGTAAGACTAACAATGAAGAGAAAATAGAAGTATGCAAACCAGGTCCCTCAAAGTAGTCCTCTAAAAGGAAAATTTGCTCCTTTGAATACCATTGAATTAATATTGATTACAGTGGCAAATAATATTGTTATATACCTATCCGTCAGGGCATTTCATTAGTAAACCTTACCTTGCAATCATCAGCATGTGCTGTGTAGGGGACCACTGTGACAGCGCAGGAGTCCGAATGCTCCAAGTTCGTCGTGTCTTGGAAATGCTGGAAGGGGCGGGCTTTAAGCTGTGGTAAGCCCTTATCCTGGATATTAATATCGGATAGCTGCGTAATGTCTTCACATGGGCGTCATCGTCATCAATTTTACTTATGTCACAGGAGTAACTTCTGTTGTTGCAGCATTGAGAATTATACACCCGAAACTGACTCCCACCAAGTTCTCAGGTGATTTGTGTATGGAAGGTATGCCACTGTGTTCAATTTTCATGCAGACGACCCGCGAAATGTATTTTGTATAATAGATGTAATTTTCGCGAAAATTGCACAAATAACTCAAGCAAAAAACAGTTTCGACCACCCCTGCAGTTTGGTGGTAATCGTGAATGGTGCTTCTACTGTTGGGTTGCAGGTAACGTCTATGTAGGGGCATGACCTTTGAAACCTTTGACACTGCATTGTGAAAAACTCCTTTTGGAAATCCTGGCACACTCACTTGGTCACAATTCCGTGGCAGTAACCATGATTTATGAAATCATATCTTAAGAGGCTACAGGGCATTCCGGTCTTTATTGGCAGAAGATATGGACGAGTCTAGAGTGCGGCTTGGTTTTAAAAAGTGTCATACATCATGTGCATTATGAGAGAGCTGTCACTCATAAAATAACTGGCGGAAGCTGTTGGTTGGCATTCTCACTTGAAAGGACGAGTTTACTGCTGAACTGTATAATTCAGATGATTATTTGATGTGCTTGCAACCTGACAAAAATAAATGCAGCGCACACGTCTTGTGCATGCCACGCGTGACAAAAGAAGATTCAGCCATTCGCTGACAAAAGAAAGTGAAAACCCTTTTCCTCCAAGATTCCAATCCCATTTAGCATAACATCGGTAAATAAGCTCCCATCGGGTATAAATCGATTTTGCAAGTTGGGGTAAAAGGTACAGGCAATTTGGAAATATTGAAACGTTTTAAATAAAGCATGCTTCAATAAATCTGTAAGACTTCAGGTATAGGATTGTTCCGTCATTTATTGCAAAATGTGTTTTGATGGCCTTAATTAATCTCGCACAATTTCCTGCATTCCGTGTTAGCGAAATTCGCTAAATTACGCTATTGTGCCACGTTGCTTTAGTTTCAAGTCCATAAAGTAACAATCGTATCACAGGAGCACCGAAAGAAACACAAACAACACAAATGAACAGAACCCGAGTATTTTTTATTTCTTTATTTTAGCACAAAGTGTCCCTTGCATCAAAAATGCATGCGAGAATGCATTTCTTTCTAAAATATAGGGTTCCATGCCAGATTTTCATGTTACTTAATTTCACATAATTTTTCCTAAATTTTTCCAAATTTCGTGTTATTATGCAAAAGTAATTTGCACGAATATCGCATACCTCAACCTTTTAAACATTTGCCTTTCTGCTACAGAGATAAATAATTAGAGAAAACTGAAGATAAAATAATATAGCACAACATATATAAACAATTTTAAGAGCATCCGTACATTTTCTCTAAGTGTAAAAGATAAGGACCTATCTATAAAGCTATTTGGACTACAGAAATGAATTCCAATGCCCAATAGATCCGTTGTGCTGAACTCTTATCCAGTTACAAGCAACAGATGAGACTTCGTGAAAGGTAACTTAAGATTTCAACTGGTCAACTTTTTTTTTTCAGTTCAAAAGTAAGTTTATTGAAGAAATAATCAAACATCAATGCTTAGTACAATTAAACAAGAAAGGGTACATAAGTAATAGTATTAATTTTAAGTATTCTGTCTAGGAGAAATAAATAATATACGTTAAATAGTAAAGAGAGCTGGTTCATACAAGCAAAAACTTAATATAGTATAAATATGCAATTGTTGGAATGATAAAGAAGTAACATGGTAAATATCGCATCAATAAAGGGAAGTCAAGGAGGCTTCTTGGTGTAAAGGTACAGGAGCAAAGGAACGTTTTGCATTATTATCTAAAAACAGTGTAATAAGGGACCATAAATGTAGACGTTTCACAGCAAGAGATAGAGGATATACAAATGTGGTATCTAATCTATGGTTGTGACAGACAGCAGACCACCATGCTAGAAAAGATAATTTGGACATATCTTCCCAATTCTTTGTGATCTGCTGAAATGCAACTACTAGCAGTAAATCTACAATTCGTGTCCGAGATTGACCTATGTCCCAATCAGTAGATAAAGTTCCCCCAAAAAATATTAGTAAATGAAAAAGGGATTTCAACGTGAAAATTTGTGTTGATCTGAGTCCAAATTTGTTTCCAAAACTTGAGTACAAATGGGCATGTGAAGAGTAAATGTTTTAGGTCAGCATGTTCGAGGGAACACGACCAGCAAGTATCAGGAATCCCAGAATGCATTTTATGCAAGGTCATAGGGGCCAGTAAGAGCCTGTTATAATTAAAGAAAAGTGTTTGTGTGGTGTTTGCTGCCCTGGATGATTTTCTAAGTTTTGTCCAGATCTTGTTCCAGAATGAGATGGACCATTTTGTGTCTAGGTCAGCTTCCCAGGAAAGTTCTACCTTTGTTTTATCTCTATCAGTCGAAGAAGATGTCAGATGAGAGTAAATACTAGATGCTTTGGGATTTATGCGAAGGAGGTTATACCAACCAGAGTCAATCGGGGAAGAGGAAGGAGAAGAAGATCGGAAGTGAACCTATGCATCGAGTACTGGGGTTCGAAGAACCAAAAATCTTTTTGAAAAGAAAAGGAGAGTTGAAAAAGAAGGCGTGCTTGTGAGAATATAAGAAATGTATCTTGTTCAAAAAGTAGCTCCTTATTTCTCCATGATTTCCAATATATGGGTTTGTTTTTAATGAGTATATATTTATTATGCCAGATGGTAGAAGCAAGAAAAGTATCAAGATCTTTCGGGGTAAAATGGAGGACAGAATTCAACAATTTACAGGAGTGCTTAAGGACCGGTGTAGATGCATTTTGTGGTTTGCGAGTAAAAGATCATTATTCTTGGAAAGAAAAAGGTGAAAGGAAGGAATTTTCGAGATCAATCCATAATGGGGAATCCAATGAGAGGTCAGAGACCCATTTAGATATTTGTCTTAGTAAAAACGCCTTATGATATCTAGGAAAATCAGGAAAGATTACACCTCCCTCCGATTTTGGGCGTGATAATTTTGTCAATGACATGCAAGATTTTATATTATTCCATGGAAATGATAAAATAATAGAATTAATCTTATGGAAGGATTTAAGTAGTATAGGTAATGGGATGTTAGATATAGTGTAAAGTATGTTTGGAACTGACATTATTTTGATGGTATCAAGGCGTCCCCACCAAGACAAGTAAAGTGGATGTCATTTTATTGTGAGCATAGTCAATTTATCAACACATTTGTCAAAATTTAAAGAGATTGAAGTTTTAATAGATGGGATAAACCATAAGCCAAGATATTTGATATGAAGGGGACATCACGTAAAATTGGAGATTGAAAATTCCTCTTTAAACGTATATCTGGTTAGATCCATTATTTCACATTTTTAATTGTTCAATTTATCACCGGATACCATCTTATAGGAGTCAACGTCTTGTAAGAATACCGGGAGAGTAGATTGAGGTCGAGAAAGGAACAATAGGACATCATCGGAGAAAGCCGCTAGTTTAATCTGATGAGAGTTGAATGTAAAACCATTAATAGATTGATTCTGTCATATTCTGGATAAAAATGGTTCTAGTGCCAGATTAAAAAGAAAAGGGGATAGGGGACAGCCTTGATGCACACCTCTGTGTGAAGCAAAATAAGAAGAGGTGAGGCCATTTGCGAAAATAGCAGCTTTAGGGTCAGTGTAGAGTAGAGAAATTAGGGTATGGTTGTTGGCCCAAATCCAAACCATTTAAGTGTGTGAAAAAGAAAAGGCCAATAAACTCGATTGAATGCCTTTTCAGCATCTAAGGCAATTGGTGCAAAGGAGAGCCAGAGCTTTGGAAAAGATTTTATAGTCAACATTGACTAAAGCGATAGGTCTGTAGTTTTTGCAATATAGCAAGTCTTTCCCCTCTTTGGGAATGAGACAGATTAAAGCTTCTAAAAAGGAGCCAGAAGATCTGTGTGAGTGGAGGAAAGAAGTTTTGAGAGTATGTAGTTGTGGGAGAAGTAATTGCGCAAAATGTGAATAAAATTCAACTGTTAATTCCATCTGGACCTGGGGCTTTGTCTTTCTTTAGAACCTTCAATGCAGTATGCAATTCCGTCTGTGTCACAACATATTCAAAAAGATCTAAATTTGTCGAAACATCTGGAGACTTTTGAATAGTAGAAAATAGTGAGATATATCAGTGTCTGAAGGTGTATTTTCCAGTGTGTATAATGATCTATAAAATTGTACAAATTCATCTAAACTTTTGTAGTCTTTATACCTTGGTACTTCATGAGCATCAATAATGGATTCGATTTGAAGTTTATTATGTCTAATCTTAAGGTAATTAGCTAACAGTTTACCTGACTTATTTTGACCACCATAACATTTGGCACTGGTTTTCAGTAAGTATAACGAAGCATTATCCGTGGACTCCTTAATAAATTGAATCTTAGCATTGACAAGTTCTGACAGACATTCCTTTGATTTAGATTTATAAAAGGAATTTTCCAATCTCTTTATTTTAGCTAGAAGTTCGGCACTGGAAACACGGGACTGTTTTCGCTTGTTGGAGACATATCTGATGATGAAGTCACGAGGAGCAGCTTTGAAAGGTTCACTGACAGAATATCGAACACAAAATATCGTGTGGACAGAATATCGTGTCCAAAATATCGAGGACAAGAATATCGAGTACGTAAGTGCAAATAGATAGGTATAAATTTACTATTCTTAACTCCAGATCTACGTACCTTGAAGATATATATATCGTCAAAGTACATATATGTGGAGTTATATATAGTAAAACATTACTTACCCATAAGAAATGACCTTCACGATATTCTTGTCCTCGATATTTTTGACACGATATTGTGTCCGACGATATTTGTGTTTTCGATATTTTGTCCACCCACCGCTTTGAAAGCATCCCAAATTGTGTAGAAGGAAATGTCAGTTTGATTAAAATGAAAGCATTCATGGAAAAATGAAACAAAAGAAGAGGTGAAGGTAGAGTCTACAAGCAATGAGTTATTAAAACACCATCTTTTAGGGAGTGTGGGTTGAGATAGGATATCCAGCTGAATCAAAACAGGGACATGATCAGATATAAGAATGGGACTTATATAAGCTGCACTTTTAGATTGGGAGACATTATGTGATATCAAAATGTGATCTATTCTGAACTGGGTCTGGTGAGGTGGGGAAAAATAAGTATATTCTCGTAGGGAAGGGTTATAAAGCCTCCATGCATCTGTTAGGCCTTGGTGTTTTATGGTTTGTAGGAAACATTTATGTGCTTTACTAGGAATAAAGGAGACCATGGATTTGCGATCGGGAAAAGGATCAAGCACCTGATTACAGTCACCTGCAAGAATAAAGTTGTCCGCAGGGTAATTTATACGTAACTGGGATAAACGGGACCAAAAAGGAGCATCACCATTAGTGGGTGCATATACATTAAATAAAGATACTGGTCCAGCCCTGGAATTAGGGATGAAATTAGTGGGCATGTTCCCTATTGTCTCCGATATGATTCTAGCCAATGTCAAAGGTGAAGCAGTTAGCCTACAAGTGCATCAACGCCTTTCGGCGGTGGCGGACGTCGATCGGCAGTTGCCGATTTTAATTACGGATGTGTATACATCTTTGGGACGCAATTGTTTGGGAGTAAGACCTTATACTCAGGTGCAAAATAAACCCCCTCCGGACAAGGAGGGTCATCCGGTCTTTCCTAAAAAGACATGGAATAAAAATCAGCGGCAGCAGCAGCAACAACAGAAGCCAAGTTCTCGTGCAGGTTCGCCTCCACCTGACTCTTTCGAACATAGATATGATTTGCGTGACCGCTCTAAAAATAAGTCGCCCGAGAGGTTTCAGGTTCCTGATCCCCCTTCTCCTCGTTCCTTTCAGGAATCATCGGATCAACAGTTCGGTGGAGGGGACATCAGGATCGCAGAGAAGGTGAGTCTGCGCAACCAAGACGTGACCCGCAGCACCAGTTTGATGTAAAACCAAACAGGAGGGACCACCTCAATATCGTGCCCCATTTCAAAAGTAAAAAGTTGCCGCTTTGACTGCATAGTATGCCTCAGATGGTGAGAACCCTGCTCCTCGATTGGAGGTGGGTGGTAACACTCCTCGACAGCTCGGCGGAGGTTAGCATAGTGCGGGAGGCACTCCGCCAGCATCTGGAAGCGAAAGCAACTGACACATTCATTACAGTGGAAACAGCTGACATGAGAGTTGCACCCCCTGATAGGCTTTATGAAATAGGCCGGCAAATTGAAGGTGATATTAAACCCACAATTAAAGCGGTCTTTTGGGACAACCTTACTTCTTCCTATGATTTTTTTGGGCGGAGGTTGATTGGCCTCTCCCGTTTGTTCTAGCTTCCTCTAAATGGGAGGATGTAATTTTCACGTTATGTTTCGGAGGAGGTTAAACAAGCTTACACGTCTGAGTGGGCGCTAGCCCTTGCTCCGGCAGTGTACTGTAATCAGGTGGGTTGGGATAAGGATTCACCACCACATGAGATTCTGTTACGGTCTATGCCACAACCCCAGTCCCAATATCCAATTAAAGAAGAAGCAAAAGCTTTAGTTGGTGAAATCTTGACACAATTGGAATATCAGGGTGTGATTGAATCCTGTGTTTCATCAATTAATAATCCTCTTTTTCCGATAGCTAAACTGGATGGTTCATATCATATTATTTTGGATTACCATCATTTGAACAGCCATGTTCGTACCTTTGCAGTACAGAACCCCCATAGCTCTGCATTAGTGAATAACATTGTTCACAAAAAATACAAAACGACTCTTGATATTCCTAATGTTTTTATAGTCACAATCTGGCTCTTGAAAGCCGTGACTTGACAGCCTTCAGTGCCCTCGGCAATCGTAAAAGGTATACGCGCTTGCCTATGGAATATAAAAATAGTCCCGGCACGTTTGGGGCAAGCATAGTCTCTGCGTTACATGAAATTGACCCTGATGCTCTCTCATACGTCAATGACATTTATTTGATGGACGATTTGATACCGCATCTTGTGTATGTGGACCGCATCATAATGTACATTGCTGACTTGGCATACAAATTCAACTTTGCCAAGTCACATATTGCATGTTTGGCCATTTTTTTTCTGGGTTATGAACTCGACAATGAAGGTAGGGTGTTAGCCCCCCACTTTCTGGAGAAATGTGCACAATTGCAACCTCCATCTACACTTAAGAAATTGCAATCTTTGCTGGATTTTTGAATTTTGGGAGGACCTACATTCCTGAGTATGCAGAGCATATTAAGCCTCTATACACATTGATATATCCTTCTTTCTCAACTTCCAGTTGGCTTCCGGAACATACCGCGATTCTTCGGTCTCTGCAGTCTGATCTGCTTGCGACCAATTTCTTGTTAACACAAGACAATACTACCAATTTGGTGATAAGGATTGTGCCAGGAGTGTTAGATTTCACATACTTGACGTTCAACGAGGGGGACACAGTCCCCATTGCTTACAAATCGCATTTGTACACTTCTGCTTAGATGCGTTTTTCTCCTACCGAAATTTTTTTGACAGCAGTCCAGATGGCGATTCTTAAAGAACGCTCACTGGCTCAGGGTAAACACATTTTCATGGTATCGCCGGTACCTGCGTTGGAGGCAGTTACAAAAGCTAGCGTTCCAAATTCTAAAGCCTTGCATCCATGCTGGATACAATGGGCTAGTTCGTTGACGTCAGCTGATGTCAACTTATTTTTGACCCGTCCTTACAGACACAGGAGTTTTTACAGTTTGAACAGGTTCATCCTCCTCCTTTATCATTGCTTCCTCTTGATCAGTACAAATGCGTCATTTACACTGATGGATCTGCGCAACTGGCCGTTGGTTCTAAACATGCTTATTCAGCGGCCTGCGCAATAGTGGTAGGAAAAATTGTTGAAGGGGACTTTCAATCCTCCTTGGTGCACACACAGTCGCTTGGTGACTGCACGGCTCAATTAGCGGAGCTGCGTGCATTGGTTTTAGCACTTGAATTTGCTTATGCTGAAGTTCCCACTCTTGTGGTATGTGATTCCTTTTACTGTGTACAATCCTTCAATGACAACTTGTTCTTTTGGGCACAAAACGATTTTCATGATTCTAAAGGTAACGCAATTAAGCATAAAACGCTTTGGGTTAAAGTGGCTGCTCTTATGGAGCGCTTTCCACTCATGCATGTCATTCATACTTTGGGCCATCAACGTGTGGGAGCACACGCTGTTGGTAATTCTTTGACTGATGAGGCAGCCAAATCTGCAGTAGCCACTTTTTGAGTAGCAGCAGTCACTAGGTCTATGACTAAAAATTGATGATGATATTTTGGCAGCTATTGCTGCGACAAACGACGGTACAGATCCTCCACAGGGTTTTCCTTCACGTTATTCATACCACTTGTCTTCTGAGCAAGTCCCCTTTGCTACTATCCTGTTCATTGGGGATCGGCTGATTCCCAACGAGGACTGCAGAATTTCTTTGATCATTGCCGCACATGAAGGCATGGCTTCGGCACATGCCGGAGTGTCAGCAACTGTTTTTCTTTTACAGCAATGTTTCTGGTGGCGTGGTTTATATCAACAGGCTCATAAATACGTTCTTTCTTGTGACATTTGTCAACAAATTAAGCCTTCTACTGTTGCACGTCCACCTCACACTCGGCTATATATCTCCAATCAGCCGTTTGGCTGCATTTACCTTGATCACTGCGGTCCTTTGTCATCTGACACTGCATTTAAACATATCTTGGTTGCAGTAGATTCATGCACTAGATTTCTTTGGGTTTGGCCACAACGTAGTGCTGATGCTCGAACTGTCATTAAAGATTTGCGTGTCTTTGTCGGGACGTTTGCTTGTGGCACCTTCCATTCTGACCAAGGTCCTGCGTTTGCCTCTAAGGCTTACAGGGATGCGATGAAGTCTCTGGGGGTGCAGGTGCAATTTTTGTCTCTATACCGGCCTGAGGGCAATTCAGTTGTGGAACGAATGAACCGTGACTTAAAGCAATCTTTGACAGCTAGAGTCTTAGGTACTGGCAGGGGTTGACTGACTCATATTTATGGAGTCCAACGTGCACTCAATGATCTCCCTAGAAGATCTCTGGGTGGGCGGACCCCATACAAAATGCTCTTTGGCATTGAAATGTTTGTGCCAGACCTTGATGGTCTAGACGTTGTGGTGGCTGCCGCAACCTTAGATGTAGATAATCATTGTGCAGTTGTTACAGGATCTGCAGAATGCTCGTGATTAACAAGCACAAAGCCCATTTGCCCTCTTCCATGGATCTGGCGGTGCTGATTCCTGTTTCTGTCTGGCTTCCTAAAATTGGCGATCTGGTCCGAGAAAAGGTGGAGAACAAAAAAGAATTTGGTCCATCCTACCGTGCACCCGTCAGAGTCCTTGGTTTAAAAGGCACCCATACTGTGATCCTGCCTCCTTTACCTGGTTGTAAGGAGAATCGTTACATTTTGATCGAACATGTCAAACTCCACCATATGGCCGATACTGAATAGTATGCCTCCAAGGGGGGGAGTTGGAGACTTCAATTGATTTACTACCTGTTTTTCCTTCTACATCCACAACTACGGATATTGAGTATGATTCTCCTCCTGTTGAAGTCATAATTGACATTCCTGAGAGTACCATCGTGGAGACACTCGATGATTCGCATCCTCCGTTATTTCAGCTGGGGTCCAGTGGTTATTACATGGACCGCACAAGTTTTTCCTCTGACACATCTTCCTCGACATCTTCTGTGACAGAGCCCCCTACACATACCAGTCTCTTTATCTCCTGGTTCAAGAAAACTTACCTAGTCCCTCCTTGGACCTTGGACCTACATCTGGCTGGTGCTAACGCTGGTATTCCTTTTTATGTGGATTGGGTTCATGACTGTGTTTTTCCTTTTGATTACTTACCTGAACGCTCTGCTGTGAACTTTTTTGATGGAGTACGGGCCCCTCACACATCGTCTCATGACATGAAAAGAGACCAAGCCCTTGTCAATATTTCAGCATTCCCTGTTGCTGATGGCATTGTTTGGGATAAAGTTTCATACGATAGCCATGGCCCGACCGAAGTTTTGAACACTCCATACGTCTTTCGCGTTTCCTTGGGAGATGTGGTTTTGTCCGACATACACTCTGATGACTGGGATGTTTAAGCTGTTCATCCATTTTCATAATTCGAAATATTATGCTGTTTTTGCCACTGTAGATTAGTATTTGAATTTGGCTAATTATGCAGACTTATTTTGTTATCAGCATTATGGACACCATTTTCTACATAATACCAATACTGTGAGACCGTTTTTTCATTATACCCAGTGGGAACATTGTCCAACCCCTTTACAGGGGAGCTCGAAGACCCAACAAAGTAAATTTGTGTATTTTTCTAGTTATAATGTGTCAGACCCACGGTCCTATTTTTATAAATTGAAAATACAACCCCGAACAAAATTTATGTTAACGCATACTGAATTGGTTTACTCTGTGTCCTTCAGAGAGGATTTGTCCGTGAAGGGTTACGATCATTGGCAGGCTACCATTAATTTAAAATCTATTTGGGAGACTAAAGATTGGCAAGTGCAGAGCACGGAGGCTTTGCATTGTGCTTGTCTGATTCCATCTCAAATTTTATTTTTAAATGACACGGTGCAACAGACTACTTGTTTTGGTTTGGCGACGGCAAAAAATGTAAATATTCCTTCTATTCCATTGTTGGCTGCTTATGATCAATGGCAGGCTCACACCAATTTTTCTACTGATAAACTGGCTGTGCTTTTCCAAAATGGCACAATTAACTCTTCAACTATTGACACGTTGGGCTGGTTAGTGCGGCCAACGAGCTCAAATGCATGCCAATTGTGCTTTCTTAATACAACAACAGGCTTTACACAAAGCAGACCTGATCCTCGTTTCCCAAACTCCCATTCAGTTACCACATTTTCTGTGGGTAAATTATGTCAGCAATGGTTGGAACATTCCACACTGTCATGTGTGAAACAACACCTTTCTCTATTGTCAGGTGATCAATTTAGCCGATTTTCTTTTTGGTCCTAATTCCCCTCGCACAAAGCGTTTCATATATTCAGCTTATAATGAATTTTGGAAACTGTTGCAGATGGAAGCTGCGGTGCGGCTCCGTCAGATTGACCAAGCTAATTTAGATAAAGTGCTTGCAGTGGTAGACAATAGCATTAATACACTTTCATCCCGTATATACACCTTGGATAATATTGTATCATCTGTCATTGACATTGTTCAAAATGTAGTGTCTGTTTTGTATCATGGCCAGAATCAATTACGTTCTGTAATGCAGTTTCCATGGACCTTGCAAACCCTTAAAAATGGAATAGTGCCATGGGATTATTTGAATGCTTCTGCACTGTTTTTACCATTTAATTTAACTGATAAACAGAAATTAATGTCCATGAAAGATGCAACTTACACATTATTACATATTGAGCAATTAGAACAGTTACCCTTTTCTGTGGCCAAGACTAATTCAGCTGTGTGGTAAATACATGGGGTCATTTCACTGCCCATCTCACTTTTTCAGTTCAACATGCATGAAACACTACCCAATTGGTAGATATGAACCCCTCGGCAATAATTATATTCACGAATTATGGTAGCTACCGTTCACATATAGATGTCAACACGCGGAAAGGGAAGTCTTTCTTACAGGGGAGGACTGCGATTCCACAGTAGGACATTCCCTAGTTTGTAAACAAGTATAATTGCACAGAGCCTGTAACATTTCGGCACCTAATCTGGCTTGTTTTTTTAAAAGGTACCCTGGTCCCATCTATTATTACCACGCTTACTTTGCTTTCTAATGGTAGTTATCTTATTTTGAATAACCACGACGGCTGTGGCTTACAGGCAGGCGTCCCGTATATAGTAAATGTTTCTCAACGAGTTACATGTTGCAGCAATGTCCTGTTTCCACCCCCACATGGGATTGTAGATAGTTCTCTTTGTCCTTCAATTCTAACTTTGAAAACAGATTTCAATAAACTTAGCAGACTCAAAGCGCTATTGTTTCAACAAGAAGTTGCTCTCACATCTGCTCCAGAGACCTTCAAATTGGAGGTGGCGAGAACCGCAAGTGAGATAAACTCACTGCTGAACATGAATCTCCCACTCCTTTTTGGCGAATTAATACATCAAATATTTAATGCGTCTGATACGGAAGGCCTTGCTCACTTTTTCAAGCCTTTTTCCGGCCTTGTTTCTTCCTTTCAGACTATTGTTGCAGTAATACCAGCCTTTATTCATTCTATTTTTTCAAGCGCCTTTGGAGGGTTTCCCCTGGTGCTCCTGTTGATTTGCGGCGTGCTAGTTCTCCTGCTATTGCTTCACATTGGCTGCTCGATCTGTGGAGCTGCCCGACCTGGTCCAGTTGCAGCTGTACCGTGATCAGATGTGTCAGCTTTTTGGTTCTATGCCAGTGACGTCCTTTGCCTCCGACTATTGGCTGACCTTCTGCTATGCCTACTTCACCTGCATGCAACCTGTGTTCCACGGCCTCCGGTGCCCTTTTCAATGGGCCCTGGATGTCTGCCTGTCCAAATCAACACGCGCTATCCTGGACTACGATCTGTTATTGGGTCCCTTGAAGGCCCATGACCAGTAATGTGCCATGGGTAGGTGCCTGTTGTGCGATCCTTTGCTTGGGCCAATGGCAGAGTTGAGTACCTGTGCCCATGTGCAGCGCCTCATTGCTTGGAGTTTCATCGAAGTTAACGCATGTTGCCCTGAGATGCTCCTAACAGCCTCTGGATATGAGGAGCATGTGTGTTCGTTTGATCTCATCAACTGGATGGCAAACCTTTTTGCAATGGAAGGGACAGATTACATTTTGGAATTCATGGCATTCCGCTTTTCCCGCAACATTTTGGTCACTGAAGACTACTTATAAAGGAATGGGTTTTTGAGCGCCCAATTGGCAAAATTCTTTTTTCTCTCCAATAAATATGCCCTTACAATAAAGATTTTTTCTTTGGGGCTTTATGCCTGTCCCAATTGGAATCCAACTACGACGCTTTGCCTCCGCTTATCTTTGATTCTTTTTCCACTTATGGCTAACGCCCTGGCCAAGGGGAGGGTGTCACGTAGCCCATGGGACATTGTCGGTTTTCTCTAAATTAGCATGAGCACTTTGCAGCTTGCCTGCTGCTTTTGTGCACGTTACTACACATCTTTATTTTTGCAATATTTCACTGACTGCGCTCACATGTGAACTCATCGTTGTGTTCACTCTCTGCATGTTCCTGGCATTTTGACTGAACATTATATGCAAGGTCGAACAACAATGCCCCTTGTTATTTTGTTCTGGCCAGACCTTAGCCCGTAGACAAAACATACCGATGCAGCTGTTGTTTGGACAGCGTACTTGTTTTTTTTTTAGTAGGGTACACGAATAGGTGAGACACACTTGGAGAGGGACCTTTCCAGGGAGAAGACTATGATGTAGATATACCATCAATGGGCTAAGGTATGGGGTCTGCTGACAACGCCCAGGGGTCTTCTATCATATAATAATACTTCTTCATAGCAAGGGGAGGGAGGTTAGGCACTATGGTCTTTTCTCCACTGTCTGTTTATGATGACATCTTCCTTCATGATGTAAGGAGTAGTTGCTATGCTGACTATATTTGTACTATGCATTTTCCTGCTTGTTGTGGCACGTATACTGCATGTTAGAGCACGTTAGTTAAAAGAAATATTTTAAACTGTTCTGTGTCTCTGTCGGATCTTATTGTGGACAAGTACAACGGTGTGAGCGAAAGGGTGTGTCTTGTTACCGCGATTCCTAAGAGATCTGGGAGTGTTGTGTTCTGGGGTGTCTAATCATTTGTTTCTCTGGGAATTGTGTAGGACAGCAATTGAGACACTATAGCTAGTCAGTCCTGGGATTCGTGGATACTAAGGTGGTAGGAAGACTCAGTCCCTATACACGAAGGTCCCATATTCCTGAGATTAGTGCTGTGTTTGTAAAGAATCCCTGCAACAAGGTCAGGTGTCATGTTCTTTACGCCTTTTTGGTGTGGCTTTGGCATAATCTTGACCGAAGAACAGAGTGGAGCCAGACCATATGACATGCTGAATGGACTTGACTGCTGCAAGGACTTTAAGTAAATCCGTATATTCAAGAAAATAAAGGATAACTCCTCTTGGTCTCCACGAATAGGCACACCAGACGGCTGACGACCTAATCTGTGAGCCCACTGAAAATTAAGCAATGTTCTTTTTGGCAGGTGCAGCAACTTAGGAAGGAATGATTTGAAAAAGGAGAGGGGCTCAGACCCGTCTGAGCCTTCAGGCAGTCCATAAATGCGAAGATTATTTCTTCTATTTCAATTTTCTAGATCTTCAACTTATTTTTGAAGTGAGAAGACCTGAGTTTGAAGAATGTGAACTTCAGCATCAGTATGTCCAAACGAGGACACATTCAGTTCGACTGCTTTAAGCCGTGCATGCATTTGAGACCAGTTGTCTGTAAGGAATTGCAATTTGGTGTTTGTCTTCTCCATGAAGGGACAAAGAGCGCAAATCTCCTCCAGTACCAGGTCTAAGGAAACGGGAGAGGATGACTTTGGCGAAGAAGGTGGATCTTTCTTCAGCCGTTTTGTAGCCGCTTTCCCTGCAGCTGGAGGAATAGGACTTGAAGAAGAAGAACCCTTAGCCAGAGATAACAAAGATTCCTCCATTTTGGAAAATTCCCCAAACATTTTGAGTTTTTAAGGAAGGACTGTGCCGGGCGTGTTGCAGGAAAACCCAATTTTTTCAATCTTACCATATGAGAAAGTGAGAGATGAGGGTTAAGATTAAGAATACAATTCCTTTGCTCATAGAAGCAGTCAACATGCCAGCAGAATGTAATGATAGAACAAGCTTCACTGTATAGAATGCCAGGACATGGGAACAACCACCGCTATTCCATTCATATGGCTGCACTATCATAAAAAGTCAGTGCATCTAAAATGGCGGTCAAGTTCTACATCAATCTGGGGTAAATGAAGCTTTCAATGTGGAATGAACCACCAAGCTGATTAAATGGTCACAAGTGCTCTCCCATTAACCAAATAATGTTAGAAGCGAATGTCTCATGATGAGGAGAACAAAAAGAAAAGAGTAACCTCTATATTTTCTCTTTCGAGGTTCCAATGCTGCAGATTGATTTCTTCCTTCAAAATGGCGGCCGCGGTCAACTTCGAGCTGAGGCAGAATCACCAACTACTGAAACCTGGGTCGCGGGACCATAGAAGAAGCCGCCAAACTTATCTCCTGCGGCAGGACAGCATCTGCATTCAGAAGCGCCCTACCGCAGAGGTAGAAAGCAACGAGAAAATGCAGTCCACTAGCGCCGCTCCGAGTAGGTTCACCTGAGCGCCGCCATTTTCCACGAGTGCCAAGTCATGCCCCCCAACTGCGCAACTTTTAATTTACTGTTAACCTGGATTTCCTAGGGTCCTATTACAGACAGTGCACCAGAGGCTCAACAGTAATTTGAGTCTGCATTGTGCATCCCCCTAGGAACTACAACATCACAGAAGGGGTCGCAAATGGTTGCACTAGGGCACATGTAGTGCCAGCGCTATCTTGAGAGGGAGTTCCCTCATTTATATGGTGGCATGCCCATATGCAAATAAAAGAATCACTTTGCCTCTGTGCCTTTGACCTATTATGGGTGCGGACGCAGAGGCAAACAGGCCCTTAGGAGGAGCACTAACAGTGAGCCACAAAAAGGTGGCACATTCTTATTGCGTCACCCTAGGGCAGCAGTCTGGAGGGGGCTAAGAAGGTTCCATGGACCCCCCAGATATTCGTCTGCAGTCACGTACGGTACTCATATAGAAAATTAGATCACTGGTTGAGGGGGTGAAATCCTACTCAAGCAGCAAGCACAATTCTTGTCAGGGTGAAAAACAAGCAAACCCCAAATTAACCTGTGCTTAACTCTCTGGTAGCTTGCAACAAAAGTAGCAAGCTTACTTAGAGGCAATGTGTAAAGTATTTGCGCAGCACACAAACAGAAATAAAGTGAAAACACAGCACATGAAAAATCCCTCACCAATTTCAGAAAAATAGAGTAAAATGTAATAAATTATTTGACACCAAAATGACAAAAATCCAATTAGTGGAACCAGAATGTTAGGCCTGGCATCCTTGGTGTGGTTTCCCCGGTCTCTTTGCCTCTTCCTCCTGTACTTCCGCCTGTATGCTAGACTTTGTTTTTGCTTATTTTTGAACTCTGAACACTTTACCACTGCTGATCAGTCTTAAAGTGCTCCCTGTGTAAATTGTGATTATGTTTGGTTATCCATGATTGCTATATTTGATTTAATGGTACGTCCCTAGTAATGTGTACTGTGTGTGACCAGGGCCTGTAAATCAAATACTACTAATGGCCCTGCAGCACTGATTGTGCCACCCACATGAGTAGCCCTGCAAAGATGTCTCAGGCTTGCCACTTCAGTGACTGCAAGGTCATTTCTAAACTGCCAGGTCAACCTGGCAAGTGCACCTACTTGCCAGTCCCAAACTTGTATTAAATGTAAGGCACCCCTAATATAGGCCCGAGGTAGCCCCATGGGCAGGGTGCAGTGTGTGTGAAAGGTATGACATGTACTGGTGTGTTTTACATGTCCTGATAGTAAAATACTGCTAAATGTTGTTTTTCACTATTGCAAGGACTATCTCTCCCATAGGTTATTATTGGAGCTGCCTTGTAATATCTTACAAGTGTATCTTCCAAATGGGAAGAGATAGAAATTTGGAGTTTAGGTTCCCTGAACTCAGGATTTAAAAACACATCTTTCTGTGAAGGTGGTTATTAAATTGTTTGTTTGAAAATGTCACTTTTAGAAAGTGGCCGGGAAAATGGGCAACCCAATAGACCCTTGAAGGATTGGGTAACACAGACTTAATATCAGGTGAAAATGCCTACAAGGTAATTTTTGAGATGTGGAAAGTCTTGAGTAATCTTTGGAAATGAATTATTTCAAGCCCTTTTCAGTGACTTATAACTAAATTTCGAAAACAATTATTTGTTTTTGAAGCGAATCTGTTGCAGAGCAAGTGCACAACAAAAATGAACAATACAAAATGGGTGTATACTTTTCAAATTACAGATTTATTTAAAAATCCATGTTGTTTAAAAGGGTACAAAATCCAATTCACATATAGACAAAAGTGACTGAGACAAACATTCTTCACTATAACTTATTTGTCTCATGAACACTTTTGCCATAACCCATTTCAGACATTAAAAAACAGGCAAATCATCATTGATTATACAATGAACAATTCCTGAGATGATGGATACCATGAAAATGGGTTAAATTGTCGACGTTTCGGTCTTTGCTGTGATAACATCTATAAGACCATCTTCAGGACGAATCGTTCTTAAGTGGACTGAAGACCCCTACACAGATGGAAAATTCAGAAAATTGTATATCAATAAAAGATTTCAGAGTTTCAAAAATGATACACCTGTGATAAAAGGAAAACAAAAGAATTTGTGCAACCAGAGGAAGATAAAAAAGGAAGAACCAAAGGCCAAATATGGCCTGAGAAGGTGATGTAGCAAATCATGAAAAAAGTGAGACGCTCACCAATACTGGGCCCTCGGAGGTGATTTTGCTGCTTCAAGAGCTGAAAATCCATGCATCCCCCTTCAGCACCTTATTTCCCACCGACAGCTTGCTGTGTGGTTGAAAAAACAACGCATCACCACGGTGCTGCCAAAAAATCTACACAGTGCCTGTTCGCGGCTGGAAGAACCACCACAGCCCGAATCCAGAGCACCATGTCTCCGATGCCCGAGCCCCCAGTTCTGACTTTGACGCAGACCCTTCTGTGCAGCTGAAGGAATCAACACATCATCTGCCTGCAGCTGGAAGAATCGACACATCACCTCTTTTGCCACCACCTCGACCCAGTGCTCCTGGATTTTCCATGCATCGCACCTATGCTCCAAGTTTCCATCACATCCCCCGCAGTAAGGAGCCACTTTCAGGATTTAACGCATTGCTTCTCCTTGCAGAAAGGTATCGGCGCACCACTTCTACTGCGTGCAGTAGAACTGATGCCTCCATTCCCCTGGGACTCAAGAATCAATGCATCGCTCTTCTTTCTGACACTTCCCTCCTTTGTGGTTGTTTTTCATCTTGGATTTTGTCGCATCAAAGGTGCTTTGTGCTACAATCAACGCATCCATAGAGTTCTATGGACTGAATTGCTTAAACCTTTAAAAAGTGATATCTTGAGTTGTGTATGTTGGGTTTTTGTTGTTTTGGTCTTGTTTTGTTTACATAAAGATTGGTTATTATTCTAATCTGGTGTGGTGTCCATTTGTAGTGTTTTCACTGTGTTACTGTGTGTTTTATATACAAATGTTTTACACATTGCCTCTGAGAAAAGCCTGACTGCTCATGCCAAGCTTCCAAGGGGGCAAGCAAGGGTTATCTTGGGTGTGTAACTCCCTTACCCTGACTATAAGGAAGGATCCCTACTTGGACAGGGTGCATACCTCTGCCAACTAGAGACGCCCATTTCTAACTCAGAGATATATAATATTAAAGGTATAGGTAAAAAAAGTGCTTAGCACAAAGTGCCTACTGTGGTAATCTGGCCGTGCTGGGCCAGACAAAATCACAAGTTCAATGATTAAGGAAATACTGAAGCACACAAAGAAGAGCAATAGTTATAAAGTATAGCCAGTAAAGAAGTATTGCGAGATCGGAGTTGTGTTTGTCATGATTTATTCTTTCCACAGTTTTTCACATTTCTTGTGTCAAGCATAGTATCCAATATAGACAAGCAGCTGCCTCATGTTTCATCACAGAGACTTTTTCAAGGCTGCAAAAGGATATACATAGTATCTTACACAAATTTATCGATGACATAGGGATGTAGAGCCATGTGGATAGGGTGAAAACTTTAAGAGCGGTTGAGGAAAGTGGATTGTCCATGCATTAGTGTATGCAAAGTGCTCTAAAGAAGTGACAAGTCTTATACATTAGATGGATCAGGGTGATGAGAGAGCCAAGGACGGTAATAATGAAAAATGCCAAAAGAACAGGGTAAGGGGGAGTGAATTTGCGATGAAGAGGAGACCACATTCTGTGAGAAACTGAAAAGACTCAGCTTGAGATAAAGCACTAATATAGTGTGTATGCGCAAGGTCAAAGAGACTGTACCTGAAGTATATGGAAAATGCTAGTATTCTGAGTGTCTGCATAGGATGTGCGAGCATTGTGGCATAGCCATCATCACTTTATGTAAAGTCACAAATTCAGGCTGACCACAATGGACCGAGTTATGCCAGCTGAACAAAGTACCTTAAAATCCTGGTTGAGGAGCGTTGCAGGTCCTGTGTCGAGGATGCGATGCATAACAGTGATTCGGGGCAGCAAAACAAGGTCCTGCATTGAGGTTGCATTATTCAGCAGCAGTTGCGAGGAGCTGTGGGGCTGCAATGTGAGGTACTTTGTCAAAAATGCACCTTGCAGTGGTGGTTCTGAGGATCTTTAGATCCCTCATCAGGGATGAGTCATGCAGTGGTGGTTCCAATGTGAGGCTGTGAGGGGAGGCATCGCACTGCGTTGGTTCTGCATGGACCACACCTGACCTGGCAAAGCACCTTTAGGACCACTTAAAAGGGTCCAGGATTTGGTGGTACCACTTGGGGGGCAAGATTTAGAACAGAACAAAACCAGGTGCTGGGTTCATGGTGGCTGGAGCCTTTTCTGTCCCTGAACCTCTGATCAGGAGGTCAGCCAACTAGCCCTTGCAGTCAAGATCTAGTCCTTCTCACTCTGGTATCAGGGCAGCAGAGTAGCAGAGCATCAGAGTAGTAGTCCTTCTTCCAGCAGAGTAGCACATCAGTCTTTCTGAGTCTACCACAGGTCCAGAGGTGTATTGAAGAGTTGGGCCTGAGGGTCCACTATTCATTGTTGGTGCCAGCTTTGAAATAGAAGAAGATGCTAGAGGTTCCACCCCCAAAGGTGCTTGGAATTTTCATCCTCACTGCCCTGGCCTCCATTTGTTTGGGGGCACAAAAGACTAGTATGGAACACTTTGTGAGTGTGCTTCGTGATGCACAAGTGCAGTAGGTGACAGCTCTGCCACCCTATCAAGTCAGAGATTACCTACCACACCAGGTTTGACAAGGCTACTTAAGTGGGTGGTGCAATAAGTGCTGCAGGCCCACTAGTACCATTTAATTTACAGACCCTGGGTACAGGTAGCACTACTTTAATAGGGACGTACAGGTAAATAAATGTGCCAATTGGATGTTAGCCAATTTTATCATCTTTAAGGGAGAGAGCGCAAGCACTACAGCACTGGTTAGCAGTGGTAAGTTGTGGAGAGTACTAAGGACCACAAAAACGAATTCAACAAAAACACGAAGAGTAAGGCAAAAAGGTTGGGGGAAGACCACCCTAAGGCTGACAGGTCTAACAACCTGGTGCAGGAGGATCTCTGTCCCCTCTGTAAAGTGCAGACGATTGCCGTCTGCACTGTGGAACAAGAAGTGGCTTGTAAGCAGTCAATCCATCTTTAAATGGGAATGTGCTGCCCCCAGGGCAGTGCATTCATCATGATAGATAAGCACTGTCCTGGAGTGCATCAGGCGCACCTTTTCTAAGGTGCGCCTGGCACAGACTAGGAGAGTGTGCCTGTTATTTAATAGGAGCCCCAGTTTTCTTTCTGTTCCTTATCTTTCCATCATAACATGTAGCTCTCAATTTCTCACCAGGTCTCTGAATTCCAGTATTCCTTTAGCCGCCTTGGTTATTTCTGAATATTCCTCAACAGAATAGTGTTTTTTGAGGTGGCCAGAGAATGTCAGTGTCTCCCAGAGAGATCAGATTTATAAAGTAAAGTTGTCATCTCCCAACAAAATTGGAACACATCCTTCCATGGCTTTGATTTCACTTCATCAAGTGGCTTTCTTTTTCCCTTGGGATAGTCTGATAAACTTTTAAGATTCTTTTGCTTTCAACTTCACAATGCACTTGTCTGCCTTACTTCCCAGTAATGTGAAATGACAGGGAATCACCAACGTTTATGGAACTAGTCACAGTCAGGTGAATATTTGTGAAAGAGACCAGCTTTGAGCAGTTTACCCTGGATCCAATGCTAATCAAGCAAAACTTCAAAATAAGAAAAAATAAGTCTGGCCACCCTTGAACATTTATCATGGTTCGGTTCCGTAACAGAAGAACCAGCACTGCCCAAGTGGATATGTGCATTTCACAATATAAGCAGAGAAGAGTGGAACATTAAAAAAGTCAGTTTAATTTAAAAAAGAATGCCATAAAGGATCCACAAGTACAAAACAGCACAGAAATCACTTATAAAATATCAAATTGGCTTATTAAAGAAGTAAGTTATGGCTTCTCTATTTTCGTTCAGTCTGTGAATGCATGAAAGTGTAGGAGATGTGGAGGGAGAAAAAGGGGACAAGTCTTACCTTCTCTCAGTACAATGCTCCAATTGGTGACATCACCAACTCTGGTTGATAGGAAGATGAAATGAATTCCAAAGTAAAACTAAAGGTTTTATGCAGCAATTCCTAAATAGGTCTGCCTCTCCTATGAATGCCTTTAACTGAGTACTCCATTCATTGAAAGGTTTGATGCCTAATTTGGAAGCCTGCATTATGCCATATAAGACTTCTTACCTGTATGAATCAACTGATTCCCTAATTATTATTGGCAGAAGCCCAAAAAGTGAATATAGGACAGTGTATTGGATATTCAGGTGCAAGGTATATGGACTTTTCGCTATATGGGACGTCATGACCATGTAAATTCTAGAGAGCCAACTTCTCAAATATAGCCCTCAGTGGAGGAGCCTTCTGTGTGACCTTTAGGTATGTGAGTTGCAACACATGATGTGCTAGATGTTACACATCCATACTAGGAAGCCCAAGCACCTCAACTTCACCATTTTCACCTTATATATAAAACTTTTATGAATATTTCCATGATTACAAGTATTTGTCTAAGGATGTGCATTAGGAGCATTCCAAAATGCAGTCAAAAGAAGTTGCCACCACCATTGTAATCACATGGAACCTGCCCCACAACGAAAGTGGTAATTTACAGCATTAGGCAAAGTCATTATCAGCCTTGGAAATCAACAGGTTGAAGCTAGTTGCTAGCATTTCAATCTAACCTATGTTCAAAAGGACACCTAACTATTATGTACACCAGTATCTTAGATTCACTATCTGGGGTTTTCACCCCTTTGGTGTATTTCAACTGTGGTATGGCTGTCACCAACGGCTCAATGGACAGCAAGAACTACTGTGGTATTAGCATTTATTAACTTAATCTTGGAGATACCAGCCTGAGATAAATACCCCTCCCAGACCAGTCTTCTCCAGAGTCCTAAAGAGGTAGCCCCACTGGGTGCTACTGAATGCCTCCTCCACATCAATTATGCTCACCACCATCTCCTCCACATTATTCCTCATAGACAACTTAAAAGGATCAACTGTGTGCTGCTGCTAACATGACGAGCATACGGGAACAAATCACACCTGAAAGATGTGAATAAGACTAGATGTTCCCAAATTAGAGATGAGTGATATGATTGCTTTTTGAATTCAGGGCAGAAATTAGTGTTGTAATCTGTCTTTTATCTATTTGGTTGTGAAATGCTGCATGGCAATCAGGGAATGTGGGAGGAAGGAAGTCTGTGGGGAGCTGGATGAATGTATCTGCCTGACCTGCAGTTGGAGATGTTCCCTTCTGCAAATTAAATATTATGCTTAATTATCTACTCCGTTGGTGTTTTTGTGGATAGGACATAAGATTGCTTTTGGATTCCGCCTTATAACAGATGTGATGCGTCAAAAGTTCCAGACAGAATTGTGCTATCATGTACACTTCTCCGGGAAGACCAACGTCACAAGGAATCTTGCAAGTGAGCAGGTTCTGATTACTTATAGTGTGTCTTTGATACTAATCTAATTCTCCAGCAGTTGCCAGCCATTATTTGATGGGAAGGGAGTGAGTATCAGGCCTCTAACACAGGATCATTGTTAAGATTAGAATGGTACAAATGGAAGAAAAAAAGCAGAAGAGGCATGCAAGGTTTCTATGGGGTGATTCAGAAGGATGTTCGATGCATTGTAAACAGCCCAGATCAACGAAGGGGCTTCTCTTTGCCTCCGTTCAAGTCATAAGTATATGGTCTGCATTCTCACCCTGCTCATCATAATGACAATTAATTGGGACAGTACATATTTAGCCTTTGAATTGATTGTGTACTTAAAGCACATTTCCTCTATTTTAAGTGCCCACAAAACAGTAGGGCATCATGATTGATTATACTACTTGGTCTGACTCCAGAACAGCCGGTTTTATTCTCTATTAAGGTTAGCTAGTGCAGGATCCCTCACCATAATGCTATGGAGTTTGGCCTTACCAGCTACGTGCATCATCTACAGATGAGGCACAGCATGAAATCACCTTCAAAAAGGAGCAAACATTATGCAGAGCAGCTTTCTCATTCAGCAGTTTATACTTATAGGTGTTCATACACTACCTCTTCAAGGGTGGTGTGACATGTCCTAGGCCAAGGCTGAACAAACCAGAAGACTGTTCCAAAATACCTCCCCCCAGAATAGAGCATTATTAGCACCAGGTACGAGATATGTTTCAAAATAGCACGCTACTGTGTAAGTTATATCCCCATTTTTGATAGTGCGTAGATGCTGAAATATGTGCTTATGTACTTCAAGAATTGTGCTGCCCACGTATTGCAGACCACCAGTGCACTGCAGCACGTAGACAGCAAACTCAGTTTTACAATTGTATTTGCCTTTTATCTTTTTCGTCAGACTGGAAAGACGGGACTTATACATTTCAGTATTCTTGCCATGTTGGCAAGCCTTACATTTGGGGATATAACTTACCCAGTAGTGCGCCATTTTGAAACATACCACAACAAAAATGTGAAAAATTTGACATACTTTGTGATAGATGCTGTGGCCACTAGTGTTCGGGGAGGGAATAGGGAGAAACAGTTGAGAAAATTAGAATCACAGTATATCATATAGCTTGACACTAAGCCCCAGGGGAACTTAATATAGAAGAGGATCTTTACACTCATCTGTAAATGATCATCATAGGAGTAAAAAGAGTCAATGCGATTAACCTCCCAAACCTGAATAGTTGTTTTTAATAATTTGATTTTAATCAGACACTTTCACTGTACACAATTGATACTAGTAGTAATTTATAAAATATACTGACAGTGTATTCCCCACTTGGGCTTGATTGAATTCGCAGGTAATAGCTGTCAATGATAATTCTGTCAATCGATTGAATTAATTTGTGACATATAAAAGGAGACACACCAAATGATTTATTGTATTTCAAATCGGGGTATTTATATTCTATTAAGAGTCATTAAGGAATGGTTTAGCCGTTTTCAGAACCGATATGTAAACAGTGTTGTATATGTGAGATAGAGTCAAAAATAAGGAAACCCAATAAGAGTTACAAATACCTGGATTTGGAGTTTGGTTCACTGTCTCAAAATGTAAATTAATTTGCAGTAATGTTCACGAGGATTAAGTGATTATGCATGATTTGGTAAGAGACATGACATGAAAACTACTAGTCTATTTTCACTTTTATTTGCACAGTTGTTTACACGTCCTTTCAGGTGGTGGCCTCATAGCTTTGGAACAGCCTGCCGCTTTCCTTAAGACAGGTACAGGATCTCCTTGGTTTTAGGAGAAATCTAAAAACCTGGTTTTTCCAACTTCAGTAGAGATCTTCATGTCGGTCTGTGTTTCTGTTTCTGTCTCTGGCTCCTTCTTAGCGCCGGGACACTCTGTGGAGTAGCCGTGTGCTTTACAAGTGCCAAGTAACATAACATAACATAAGAAAATGAGTCAAAAGACTATTGGAAATGATGCCTCGGCATTAGTGAACAAGGCTGTACGCAGCCGAAACGCGTACAATGGGGGCCGACAAATAAAGTATTTTTTATCTGCACACGGCGTCATCATCTTTCTAACAGAAAGAAAAGGAGAATTAATTTCAGACATCTTTCTCGTGGAGTCCGAACGGCGATGCGCCGCCCTTCGTTCAGGAGAGCGGTGGAGTTTACACGGGAAAAGAATTGCAAGCATATATATATATATGTATATATTGATAGCATATTTGCCTAACTGTGATCCGATATCTAACAGTAGCTGTTCAAGTACAAATAAGTCATAACGAATGATCAACGGCAGATTTGCAGTCTGTCAACACTGTCTATTGCACGTTGTATACACCTGTCACTTTAAATAATGTGTATCCCACCGCAGCCGCGTCATGTGGTCAAGGCCAGCTCATGCCAAAACGTGTCATGGCGGATTGTTGAAAATAAATTACTAGCACAAGACAACAGGAGTCTGTGCCCGTTCATCTGCATATATATAATTTTTTGGTAATTTTTGGGAGTTTTATATAGTGCAAACTCGAACCGAAGGTATCAGAGTGCTTTACATGAGCACCAGTTGTGTTACAGATGTATACGTTCATTTTGTTAGGCACGAGGGAATGAAGTGATTTGCCCAGAATCACAGGATGTTGAGCATTCCTGCCAGGATTCTAACCCGATTCCCCAGCTTCGAGATTGACTGCTCTAGCCATTAGGCCACATCCTCTCCATATCAAAATAAATGGGTAAATCAGAGTAAACCAGATGGACAAGGGTACAGGAAAAAAGTTAACAAGAGGTAATATGAAGTAGGGCAAGATGAGACACCTGTTGATAAAGATAGGTTAAAGAAGATGTAAGAAACTGGGTTATTAGTTGCAAAGGAATTCAGTCCTTTATAAGTAATAAGTCCGCAAGTTCTCTTTTCTGGGAACCCAGTACCCAATTGTAGCACTTGACTCTCTGAGGGTAGCGAAGCACAGCAGTTCAAGGTCTACTCAGGGGAGTGGTGTGGCCTAGTATCCCCAGCTCTCTGGAAAGCAACAACAACACTGAATAAGTTATTGTCCAGTCTGTGTTTTTTCTTTTAAAAATGTAAAGTACTTTTATTACACACACACTACTGAATACTACCCATTAAATGACAACTATATTCAATCAGGAAGATGGAAATAACGTTGGTGACACCTTCATAACACAGTGCACCCTTAGTAGATCCTAAACCCTATTAAAACAATACCCCCTAGATACAATATCACAATATAAGGGTTTTTTATTATCAGTAAAGCAGGCCTCCTGGCCTTGTCAGGGTGTCACAATACCAGTAAAACCAGCAACATTTTATACATAAGCATTGAAATAAAAGGGGACAGGACTATTATGCACTACATGCAATAACCCACCATTGAAGTCAATGGGGGTAGAATCACATTAAATGGCATTGATTATTCTTTAAAACCTAGCATTGCTAGCAATCAACATTGTCAATAAACCATTGAATTTAATAACATGCACCCAGAGGCTTCCTTTACTAAGCTGCTACTACTGCTCCAGACCCCACTAATAGGGATCCCCACACTTCCAAGGTCTTATGCAAAAGCACATACTCAGGAAGACTTTAAAATGATGAAAAACCTCTTTTGGGGGCATGCATATAACACCTAGGAGATTTAGGGCACGTTTGTAAAACGTCTTCTAGGAGTTGCTGTATTCCCTGCATTACGCCCACAATAATAAAACAATGTCACTGGTTCCCATGCCCGCTTTTGGGCATCATAGAAGCCAATATTTCAATGTTTCTGTCCTTTGCTGGGGCTTATGTGGTGCTACTTGCCCAATCCATGAATATGTCGTGAGCAGGCTTTCACTACTCAATTTTTTAAAACAGCAGCCTCAAGTTGCATTTCCTTTTAAGTTAACAGGTGTTTTGGTTCCACCCCGGGCACTCATAGGGAGGTATGTCTGGAAGGGGTTTGTGGCGGCCCAATACTTGCATGGCCCAATCTGGCTCCTAGTGCACCTTCACTGACTAGTGCAGGACCCAGCAACACTCTTCTGTTCCCGCTTGGAGGCAGGAGCCCTTTTGTTCCCTACTGCCACAGTCAGGAGGCAGTATGCCATCATGCACCTGCTCCCCGGACACAGGCACGGGAATGGGCAATGTGCCCAACATTGGTCTCCGTGTGTCCCGGGGGGATGGGGTCTACTAAGATATTGCTGATTTGTGTCAGGCCCTGGGAGACGGAGTCCCTGGGGCCAAACGTAATCTTGGGGAGGAGGGCTCACACATGTCCCTCCTCATATAAAATCATTTGAACAGGGATGTGCCAACCTCCAGGGCATTGGTCCTCCCTGGTGGATTATGTCAGAGATACAGTGACATTCCATGAGCCTTTTTCTCAGCCTAGTCTCTGGGGGACCAAGTTTGCCACAGGGAGTTTTTCTTCCCTGAAGGGCTGATTTGGATGTTCTAGGGTTTATTCTTCTCTTGATGGCCAGCCCTAGCCACTAGGGGCATATTCATCAGGCCTGCTGACGAATAAAGGTCCCTTTTTATGGTGACTTTAAATGTTACTGCTTCCTGCACCAGACCTGTCCTCCGCCTAGACTTCTGGTGCTCTTTCCTGCTATGCAAGTGTCTTACATAGCCCCTCCTCACCTAGCCAGCAGAACACCCTCAATGTCACACTCCCTTGGTTCCTTATCATCCTGGCTTCTTGAAGGGCACCTGTGTTTCATTGGAGTCAAGGGCTAGTCCACAGAAATTCCAGGGGAAACATCTAGGTTCCTACTGCAGGTCAATTCCCCCAACTATTTCTCAGGGAATTAAAAGGGGCCAGTGCCACTGGCCATGGAGAGACCCAGCTATGTCCTGGGGACCATCTGGACTAGCATCCCTACAGTCCATTCTTGTAGTAGCATCAGGTGCCTCTCCTTCAAGCAAGGCATTCTTTTGTCTTTAATGATTTCAGGTTCAGTGTATTCTCAAAATTGTCTCCCTACTGCAGGGGTGTTTAAGTGGGGGTTGAATTTCAAGAAGCCAGAGACAACTTGCTCATTCTAGAGTGCCACATCATCACTACATCCCTGTCCCAATTCTCCTTCACAGCATTTTGAGTCTTAAATATGGCTACTTCAAGTGGTGTATAAAAAGACCTTTCCTGGAAGCCTAAGCCCCTTCCCTACCTCACACAGCTGACTGAATACCTCCTCGCCAAAACGTCAAAGAGTTGGACCTCCTGTGGTTGGCTCAAGAAGTCTTACCTTCCTCTGTTTCCTTGGTCATGGGCTTTCCGAGCCAGGTGCAGAGTTAGGATTAATTAGCAGATGCAGGAACTGAGCCAAGCACTGTTAATTGCTCTTGTGTGGGGACGTTTATGTTCCCCCTGTTGGCTAGCTGAGTAATACCCTTGGCCCAGTGGGGGGGGGGGGATAGAACTGGATTATGGCTGACCCAAAGAAACATGAATATTGGTAAAGTGCTACAAAGAGTGCAGATATGATAAAAGGAACTGTGAATCTATATGCTGGATGCATGTTTAACCTAAAATTGATACCTCACTGGACCCAGTAGGCCTAAGTGAGGCAAAACTGTACATGGTTGCAGATTTTTGTCTGTAGTGTGTATTTCAATTAAGCGCTACAGACCTACACTATGAATTCCCACTTACATTATTAGGCCTACCCCAGTTCAGTACCAATCCCTAAAAGGTTACTTCTGAGACAGGCTACCTGTACACAGATACCAGAATGTGCAAGATGGTGGTCACACACGTGCAGCCCACAGATGTGTGCAAACTTATGTGCTCACATGTTTAAAATAAACCAGCCCAATGCCTCTTACCCTGCTTCACAGCAGCAGACAGTAGCTTTAATAAAACAGACACTGGGGGTTAGCACTCTCTGTTCATTTTCACAGAATAGTTAAGTGAGTGAGGCTCAGATAGTGAGAATCACTCACCGTAATTATCCGTAAATCGGGTAGTCAAAAGCAAAAAATCCAGGAGGATTAAATAGGGGGAACCCATTTGCTACAGAAGGGAACTACAGCAATCACAACTTTGGTCAGCAGGCTGCAGTTCCGCTCAGAGAGACGGCAACCACTGAAGATGGAGGACATATGATGTTGGGTACTGAGGATTGTATGAAAAAGCCAACTGTTTGGTGGTCAAGAGGGGGCTTATTTAAGTTTTGTAAGTTGTGCCTGTTTATCGTGAAACTGATTGGGCACACGTGCTTTTTTTCTGTGATGGAGGTGTTTTAAAATAGAGCGTTCAGTTTTCCTTTTGTACAGAAAACATTTCATTGTGGACCTTCGTCTGAAATCTTTCAATCTGGCCTAGTGTCTTTTTGGTATGCCACAGTTCTGCCTCAAATGCAATCAAGCTCAATCAATGCAATTATTGCTTCTAATTTTTGCGCCAAGTGCCTTGTCCTGAAAACACTCTGAATTGTTCCCAAATTTCTTGCAAACTGTCTTATTTTGGATGGTCCCAAAAATGTGCTCTATATTTCTTAGAAGATCCACCCTCACGTTAATTTCAAAGTCAGACTTAACAGGGTACATACTATTTATAGTGTCATGTTATTTCTTTTGAGTTTTAGACCCCTATTCTACCTCTGTGTTGTCAATGAGCATTGTTTTGGTTTGATTTTCATTGATCATCAGATGTTTTGTCTACAACATTGCTCTGCATTTGCTAGTATGAGTCTGACAGCAGCAGTTCCTCAGTGGCTGTTAGGATTGAAAGTACATCTGGCCTTTGGGATTGCGCTCTTTTGGTGCAAAAACACAAAATTCTTCAGGGCCCTTCAGGTTCAGTTGATTCAATATAGATGCACATATGATTTTTCCTCACAGGACAATCCTAGACTTGCTGGAGCTTAGAATGCAGAGCATCTGTACATTTACCTCAGCCAATAGAAGGAAAACATTAGACAGAACACTTTGCATACACCCAACATAGTACAGATACATCATGTAGCCCCCAATCACGATTGGGCTACAAATCCTGTTTTGGGCACATACTGGTACTTGTGTCCAAAACAGGATTCGATTTTTATCAGACATATCAGTCAATTGCAAATCTTTGTAATTGCTTTCCTGCATTAGAGAATATCTTATTCTCTTAACCAAGTCCCAAAATCAATTTACCTTCTTACTCTTCTCTGGGGTGAATTAGTATTTTCTTTGGTACAGATTCAGGATCTATCTCATTCCTCACACTTATTTTGTGATGTTGTCGATTGTCTGAATTGTTTGGTTATGTAATATACTAAAGTTGTCACTGCACCAATGGTTTTCTTTACTAAATGAATTGCATCACAGTTGATTTAAGGATGAGCATTGATGTATGTGAGCAATCTCCATTTCCCTAAATAACCTGGGGCTGATTCACAAACTGAATTTCTGGGTACATAAAGTAGTACTATGGTAATACTACTTACTTACTACAAAATGCAATTCACAAACATATGGGTGCAAATCTCCACCTCTGCCTCCTCTAACTATTCAGGGAGCACCTCATACATGTAAGTTTACATAGTAGTAAAAGTGGGAGGGACCAGGGAGGGTGGCTGGAAAATGGTGAATATCTACTACTTAGGGAGGTATTTATGGAGATGTAAGGAGAGGTTTAGGGAGCAACAGACACTCATCCACAAAAGAATGAGCCCATTGCAATTCAAAACTACACTTCTAAGGTTACTACAGTAAAACAAAGGACCCAAAATAAAAGCAAATATACCTCAGCTCAGACCAAGAGTTAGTCCAGGGCCATATTCGGCCAACCATTGGTACTGCAACACACCCGATAGAAAATAATGGAGACAGGGACTTAAACTAGAACCCCTTAGGAAATTATGTTAACATAAATCAATTTATTTTGACTTTTTAAAAATATAGATGAATTATGTTAAATGTTAAAAAAAGATATAATAAAATATAAATATTATTTGGTTCTGTAGCCTATTTTGACAGATGGAGACATGTTAACACCTTACACTCAGAAATGGTGAGTGGCCAAAAGGAGTAAATTTACTACGAAGTATGAAAGTGAACCTATACATGTAGATTTACTCACATATGAGTTTACTTTTGTAAGTTGCCCCCTAACTTTAACATGGATTCATCTTGTGTACTGTTTGGAGTAAATCATTTATGGGCTGTGCATTCACTGTTATTTCATCAATTAAACAGTCTATCTCTGGGAGTTCCAAGCATTGCAATACCAAGAGGACGGAAGGTTTATTGTCCCCTTTCTGTAGAAATTTAGGACCTGATTACAATGGCAGATGGACTACAGTCTGTCTGCCATCGTCTCGGAATGGGGACCGGCCACCTACGAGGTGGCCTACCTACATACCTTATTACAATGCGATCGCCACCATGGCTGACGCATTCCCTACATTTTGTATTGCAGCAGGGATGCGGTCAGCTGCCCCTGCGCAATACAAAAAATTGGGGTTGACCTATCTCTGCACTACATGGCAGGCACCAAGCGGTGCCTGCCATATGGTACAGGGATATGTGGGAGGCATCATAGGTGCCCCCCAGGACCCATGTCCCAGTCCCAGGGCATAAGGGGGGCCCGGTTTGGGCCCCCAAATCTGTTTCTGCAAGCCATTTTGCGGCGTGTTGAACACCGCAGAACGACCGTCGTAAAGGGATATTGTAATCCCTTGCCGCTATTCAGGGACTACAGGGAGGTCCGACGGGTTGTCCGATAACATCTGCCCGTCGGGACCGTGATGATGGATCTTTCTGACCACCACACATCCATCTGCCATTGTAATCTGGCGGGCGGACATCCCTATTATGATAGTGGAGCGACTGCCACCGACAGCCTGTCGATGGTGGAGGAACCACCACTGACAGCATGTCGGTGGCGGTCCCTCCGCCATCGTAATGAGGCCCTCAATTAGGTAGAGTGTAGAAAGTCACTCTCACTAAACACCTTGGCTACCAAAAAACATGGTGTATGTTGCAGTTAACATTATAGGCAACTGGACCCCCTTCTGGGCACTTCATTCGAATTGTGCATGGTAATGATAATAAGTCAGTTCGACTTTTGTGTGGCAAAGTAACTAAACTTCCTTTTTCCATTTGAATTACAGGGTTGAGTTGTTCCTGTCATTGTCAGCTTCTGCAAATAAATGTCCTTATCTTACTGAGAATGAGCCCTCAGTAGTGGCCAATGAGCAAAAAGACTCGTTGTCTCCAGGCACAACACTAATTATATGCGAAGTGTACGCTGCTGCAGGGGGCTTCTACTTATCTAATAGGTAGAAGGCAGAGTTTAACATATTTTCTAGAAATAAATTTTGAACTATAAATCTAAATTCATTAATGAATTAGATTTCCTATTGTGAGTTAATTGTGCAAGGACAGAATTTCTAGATGTTCTCTAGCCCAATGTACACAAATGCTCTTTTTAAGAAACACTTTGAGGCTTGTCAATGTAAAGCTGCCATTGAACTTGAAGTGGTGGACAAAGACGTGCTTTACATGGTGTGCCTGTGGAAGCTAGTTGTCACAAGGGTGAAGCATATGATGAGAAGGAAAGTTCACTAAAAGAGGAAGGAACCTTTTCATTTCATGAGGAAGTTATTGCACCTGAGAACAAAAGAATAGTGAGAGGACCACAGGTGATTGAATAATTCTTTTGGGGAACACCACAGAGGATGGGAAAAAACAAGGTAATGGAAAATAAATATAATTGAGCATAAAGGAGGTGATTTTAATATAGGTATTTTAGAGGGCGAGGCAGAGAAAGATTAGATGAAGAAACATTTTGACTGCAGGAGTCAGTAAAATGAACAGATATTGTTGATTTTCCCTATATTGCCTCAAAAACAACCAAATCTCCTTCAGCTGTATCTATACTGTTTTTTTCACTCCTAATGATGATTAAACTGTACTGCCATTCACTATGTAAATTAGAAATAGTTTAGAGTTTTCCAAGCAGGTGATGTGACCAACAGGCCTGAGTAGGAGCATATTTACAAATTGTGTGGCTAATTAAATTATTTTAGTCATGAATATTTGTTCTCAATATTTTAATATTTGTAGCAGTTTTCTACTGGGTGCATCTGTGCAGAAGATGCAGCATTTGCTTTATAATGTTCATGCACTGAATCAGTATTAAATTTCCTGATCAGAAGTTATGCTTGTTGGTAAAGGTGCCCATTCCCAAAATGGACCCCTGAATTCACGATAAAAGCAAAATAATATAGAAATTAAATGCTAAAAAATTAGCTTAAACAGTCTTTGTAAAATGACTCTCCCATAGTGACTATTATGCATTTGAAATGTCATCAGTGATGTCATCAATGATGTCATTGAAATGTCATTAGTTATGTAATATGTGAGGTCATAAGCAATGCATGTTGGGGGCCCAAGTTATAGTTAGCTCAGTAAACAATGACTGGTGAATTTTGGTGTTTTTTTATTTTAAAACAATAGGTTTTATATTATCTTAAGGCGTAAATTGTGCTTTAGTCTTTTTTCAGTGAATTTTTAGCTTTTTATTGTAAGTTAAAATCTTAGTACCTTAGCTAATTGTAAAATCATTTTAATCTTTGTTTATTTTTCAGTTAAATTATTAGTTTTTTAATTTAAAGTGAGATCTTATAGCTATAATGTCCCTTTGTCCTTAGTATTTTTTTCATTGAAATTCTCAGTTTGTTGATCATATTCACTCACCTCTTTCACTGCGCTTCTCTTTTGATCATCCACAGTAGGGTTTTGGATACAGGGCCTGAACACAGAGGGGCTTATTATGAGTCTGGCTGTCCACAGACTGCAGAGTAATGGTGGTGGTCTCCTGACTGCCCTATTTTGACTAGGGCGGTTGGGCCACCCTGGGACCACTGCATCTTCAGCAACCGTCAGGGAACAACCTTTCCCTGGTGGTTGCGCTGCAGTCCTGAGGCTGTAATATGCAGCGGCCCCCCCCAAGCATAATACGAGTTTCCTCACCACCAAACTTTTCATGGTGGTGCTACCAGCATGAAAAGTGTCACAGTGAGGAAACAAAGGGGGCCCTCTGTGCCTCACGCCATGTGGATGCACAGAGGGACAACTTGCGCCCCCCTGTATACATGCACACCAGTACCTGCATGGCATAGACTGCAGCAGTCCATGCCGTGCAGGTATTTCCTTTGACGTTCACTTTGCAGTGCCGATAGGCACTGCAAAGGGAACGCCAAAGAACTGCATGCCAGACAGGAGAAAACTCCTGATCTGGCGGGCGGTTCCTACATGGGTTTGGCAGTGCAGGAGCGTTCTTGCTCCCGCACCACCACACTCGTAATAAGGCCCAGAGCCTAGCTAAAACTCGTGGAAAGTCAAACCCCTGCCACAATGTATATATATGATACTCTAAACTATATATAGTAAAGTATTTATTATCTGTCTGCATGGGGGCCTATTCCGTGTCTGTACCTGGAAATTCTTTTGTCATGAATATTTTATCTGTATGTTTGTTAATCCCCTTGGGGGATTACTTTAAGTTTCTTTTCTGTTTTTACCTTTTTAGACACAATCAACAATATAGTAAGCAAGGAAGATCTAACTATATGTGTCAGACTGTTATGGTGTTTTCAAAATGCTTGTAATTGATTATTGTACCCACCCTCCGGAAGATTTTTGGCATTGGTTTTATTGTATTTTTATTGATTTCATTTTATTGATTGTCACATTTGATTTTTTTGCATATATTTTACCAGTTGTGTTTTAGATCTCTATAAATCTCTGTGATCATACTACTGTTTAAGAAACTGAAGGAATAATATAATGTTTTATTTGTTTTATGGTGTTTCAATGAAATAAAGTATTTTGATATATATATATATATGTATATATATGCGCCAATCTCCTCCACTCCTCACTGGCTTGTTTCCCTCGCCGAGATAGAAGCACGGACACCGATTTCTGTGCAAAATTGTGCTTTATTGTTTCCCTTCAGCAGTTGCCGGCCACAACGCGTTTCAGCCCCGGAGGGCCTTGATCACATGACGCGCCCACAGTAATGCTACCATCTTTTTATGTCTTTTTTCCATTGCTTTGTTAAAGTGACAAGTGCATATATTTCTATCAGTCATGACACGAGAACAGACTCATTTACACATATGGGAATCAATTGTTAGTTTTTACTATTTAAATATTTTCATGTTGCGTTGTTATTAAAGGCAAATGGAATCACTTAATTTGTGTTCCACATTTCACTCTATAATGATTGAGTCATAATTAAAATAAAAGTATAAATACTTTTACTAAAATTTAAATAACACAATGTAACATTATAAAAGCCCTAAAATATCTAAAACAACAATATGGTCGGGAATCATAGAATATTTTTTCTCATTTAATCCTCCCTTTTCATGAATCTAAGTGTGTTCATACCATATATAATGTGCAAATTCGCTATTCTATTCTGTAAACATTTACTATGTAAACCTATTGACTGATCAAAAGTGCAAAGTGCTTAAATATTAAAATTGTATATCCCTTTACCTAAAATTGTGAAATGAAAATTATTGTGTTAAAATTAGTGACTAATGATACCTTAAAACTATGCTAAAATTTTGTTTCGGAAGGGGTATACGGTATACGGCATAATTCCTGTCTGATGAACGTTTACCCTTTTAATCCCGGTTTCAATACCTACTGGCAACTAATGATTCACTTCTCAATTTAAAGTGCTTATAGACAGGTGTATAAATCCTCCGTTACGTTAAGACCCCCCGGCTGCTTGGAATCGAGGTCTAGGATATACCTTGTTTCAAGCTTGCGCAACTGTTTTTCCCTGTCCCCACCCCTTTTGGTGGGTGGTATGGAGTCTATTAAAAAGTATTTTAATTTAGATGGGTCAGATTCGTGACGTTCTTCAAAGTGTCGTGCGACTGGGTATGTGACATCTCTATTCTTGATGGCTCTGATGTGCTGGAGTATCCGTTTATGGCCCTGGAGTCTAGTACTCCCTACATATCTTAGGCCGCATGGACACTCCAGCACATAGATCACATAATAAGTCTTGCACGTAAGTGATTTTGTGATTGTTTTCTCTTTGTTATTAAAAGGGCTACTGTATGTTGTCTTGTTTATCCCATGTTGGCACGCCTTACATGTTTTACAACAGAAGAATCCCTTTCGTTGTGCGAGCCATGTGGTGCCTGTCTGTGTTTCCACATTGTTCTTAACCAGACTGTCACGCATGGCCCGTGCCCTACTATATGTAATAGATAGGTTTTTAGGTAATAAATGTCCAATTGTTGGATCATCTAATACTATGGGCCAATTTCTTTTAAGTATTTTCCTTATGGCTTTCTCTTGGCCACTGTACTGTATGATCATTCTAAAATCACTTGGCTTATCTTCTCCCTTTGTTGTGCCAACTACTGTGGTCTGCCCCACTTTTGTCGATTTAGTTAGTAAATTAATTCTGTTTGTTATGTTACTTTTCTCAATCGCTCTATTAATACATTTATCAGAGTAGCCCCTTCGGAGAAAACGCTCTTTGCTTGCCTGTTGCGCTATTTTGAGCTCTCCCTCATTACTGCATATTCTTTTTAGTCGCAGCATCTCACCGTATGGTATGCTTTGTATGAGATGGTGAGGATGAGAACTGGATGCATGAAGCATCGAATTTCCAGCTGTTTCCTTTCTATAGGCCTTGGTCTCCAACATACAGTCTTTCACGTAAACCTGCACATCTAAAAAACTCACCCCTTTGGTACTGATGTTTGCTGTGAAATTTAAATTGATCTCATTGATGTTGATCTTGTTTACAAAATCCACTGCACTAGATCGAGACCCTTGCCATACAATAAAGAGATCGTCAATAAAGCGAAGCCATAGTTTTACATTTTCATTGTATTCCTTTGTACATTGTTTTTTGAGTACCAGCTCCTCCCACCAGCCCATGTGTAGACACGCGTAACTGGGGAAGAAGCTGGCACCCATCGCTACTCCTCGCAGTTGCTGATAAAACAAGTTTTGGAACAAAAAGACATTGTTGTAAAGACAGAATTCTACCATATTCATTAACATTCTGCTGTGTGCACTTGCATGGCTCGGTCTGGTATTTAAATAATGATGTAATGACCTTAAGCCGTCTTGATGATTTATGCTAGTATACAATGCACTTACATCTAGTGTAATTATCAGGTAATCCTCTTGCCATACAAATCCCTGTATCTTATTTAGAAAGTCACTAGTGTCTCTGATGTACGATGGTAACTGCTTGACAAATTCTTGTAGATAAAAATCCACATATTGGGACGATGCCTCCAATAGGCTATTTCGTGCTGATATTATAGGTCGCCACGGTGGTTTGGTTGGATTTTTATGGATTTTTGGTATAAAATAAATTATTGGAACAGTTGGATTTTCATTTTTTAGGAATTTGTACTCTTCCATCGATAGTAGCCCGCACTCTTCCACGCCAGGAGCTTGCTATAGTACTCATTGTATATGCTTTTAACTACTAGAATGTCAATTTTTTTGTAGCATGTTTTATCTAGAAGCTGACTCATCGCTTCCTCCACATAGGATTTCTTGTCCCTAATAACCAAATTGCCACCCTTATCTGAGTTGCGTATTATGATGTCTGGATTATTACTAAGTTTTGATATCAACTGATTGTATTTGAGTTGTTGAGAATTAATTCTTTGTTTCCGTCCTTGTTTGTTTTTCTGAGTGCTGTACATTTTGTAATTCAACTGTTTGATGCCTTTGGTTACATTCTCATGAAATATATCAATCGCATCTCTCGGAGTAATTGGGTTGAAAGTTGATCTGGGTTTGAATGGTGATCGCTCGAGTTGCTCTATCTTTGCCTTCGTTCCCGCTATTGTGTTTGATTCAATTTGTATGCTATCGCTTGTCTCACTCTCATTGGCTAGATCCTGCAAGTCTTGCAATGTTAACAAATCTGAAGGCGTTAGATTGAGGGTAGGTGATTCTGTGGTGCGTGACAAATCTTCTGGTGATGACTCAATTGGTTTCTTCTGTAGCAAATGGAATTTTTTGAGTTTTAGTTTGCGCACACTTTTAAAAATGTCCATCCGAGTTGTGGCATAGTTAAATGTACTTTCTGGGCAATACGATAAACCTAATTTTAACAATTGTTCCTCCGCTTTATCCAGATTGATATCTGCAAGGTTAATGATTGTATTGTCATTGGAATTGGCCTTCGCTAATTCCTCTTCCATCTGCGGTTGTTTGGTTTCTTGCTCGTATTGCTTGTGCTTTCGTTGCGCATTACGCCTTTATATATATATATTTTCACTGAAAAAACCATAGGTTTCAGGGACGTTATAGTTAGTTGGACATTTCACTCGAACAAAACCAGAGAAATTCGGCCGTTATAGTTAGTTGAGCTAACTATAGCTCACACTCCCGCAATGCACTGCTGATGGCGTCACATATTACATCATTCATGACATGGTCAGTGACATCACTGATGACATCACTGATGACATCTCAAATGACATCTTTTTATTTAAATTTTATTGAGCGTAGAAAACATACATAAAGCAGACAAATTTGCAGACTCTCCAATCACATATAATAAATAGACAATAAGTATAACAAATTTCATTATCCATTAGTACATGATAAATATGATACACAAAATATACTGAGAAGCAAAGAAGATAAAACCTATTGAATATTGAGTCTCACATTTAAAATGTACAATAAAAGAAAGCGCAAATTCATATCCCATTTTACATGATATACAATACCAGCATTCTAAACATCAAATCTGTGATAACATATGACCCCTAGCTTGATGACCTGTATGATTACAGTCTTCGCTTGGAGATTCCCCAAAGATAAGTCACATAGTATCATTTATGTGCGTGGTTGCAACATAGCCCTCCCATGTCATCCCAAATCTCTGCACAGCCCCTATCCTCTTCGCGTAGGCCTCCTCAAATTTGTAAGTCCTCTCCATCTTGTGTAGCCACTGGGCCATTGTAGGTATTTTCTGAGATCTCCAATTCTGTAAAATTAAAGATCTGGCTACTGCTATGGCTAGGGAAACGAAAAATTGCACGTATAATGAGAGCTGATCAACTACATAAGAGAAACCAAATAGCGCCAACGATGCACATGGAAGGATATCTATTGACACACATTTACTAATAAACCTAAAAACCTCTTCCCAAAAGTATTGTAATCTCAGACAAGTGAAAAATATATGTGTCCAGTCCCCTGCCTCTGGCAGATTAAATCTAAAACAATCATTCGGTAACATAGCCTGGAGGGAGTGTAGTAGGCCACCCATCTAGAAAGGAAGGACATTCTTTGAAAATTGGCCGCCCTCAATGCCCTGTGGCCAAGCTCACAGACTCGTAGCCATTCCTGTCTACTGAACCAACAGTTAGTTTCCTGAGCGATTTTTGGGAGCATTATTTCAATAAGGTTCTTATTCTTCTCCTGACGTAGTAACTTATACCAATTGCCAATGCCCGATAAGTTTGACTCAAAGGCAGCTTTTAAAATTACTCTAGCTCTCTCACTGATTCCTCTGAAGTTAGTCCGGAGAAAGCATGGAATCTGCCTAAAGCTTAGCCAGAGATCGCAGCTCTGCGCTTCAAATTGTGTTACAAAAGCCTCCCACGTCATCTGATTAATACCATTATAAAAGTGACATCACTGATGACATCATCCAGTGACTGTGTGTTTCTGTAAAGTTTAAATATGTTTTATATATATATATGCCAAGGTGTATTGAAGAAAAAGTGGGTGTATAAGTGTCTGAATGGATGATTTAGTAGGTGCATGACTGACTGTATAAGTGAGTGATTTAACGTGTCTTACTGAATGCATGGGTTAGTGACTAAACTGTGTGAATGTCTGTATCAGTCTGTCAGTTGGTGTATAAGCGGCTGCATGGGTTGGTGAGTAGCTACATGAGTGTCTATATGGGTTATTGATTGGTTGTCTGAGTATCTGTATGGGTGCCTGAGTGTCTGTGTGGGTGGGTGGGGGTGTGTGTGACTCTGTGCATAGATGTGTGAGTGGGTGATTCACTGGGTGTATGGGTTCAAGAGTGCATCGGTGAAGGGCTGTATGGGTGGGTGAGTATGTGTATGGGTGTGTTGGTGAGTGAATTGATGTCTCAGTGGCACATGTGTGAGTAACTACATATGTGAAAGGCACTGTATGTGAGTGTTGGAGTATATAAATGCCTATATGTGAGAGTGAGTGATTGTGAGAGTGGCTGTATGGATGAGTGTGCTTGTATCAGTGATTGTATAAGAGAGTAAGTATATGTTAGTATCTGTATGAATTAGTGAGGTGGTGTGTGTATAACTGTATAGGTGAGTAAATGGGAGTGTGAATGATTCTTTGCATGATTGACTAGGTGTGTGAGGAACTCTATGGATGAGTGGCAATGTGTGAGTGTCTGTATAGGTGTATGAGTGCAAATGATAGTGCTGTATTGATAAGTGACTGCATGTATGAGTGACTGTATGGGTGAATGAGTGGACGTCTGTGTAGACCTAGGAATCAGTGAGTGGGTATGTAGTAACTGGTATTGGTGTGTCTATGGTTTCGAAAATGGTAGTCTGTATTTTAGAGTGGGTGTATCAAAGGTTATATTAGGATGTGAGGAGGTGCATCAGATTATCACGTGGATGATGTCATCAGTGATGTCATTTGAGATGTCATCAGTGATGTCATCAGTGATGTCACTGACCATGTCATGAATGATGTAATATGTGACGTCATCAGCAGTGCATTGCGGGGGAGCGAGTTATAGTTAGCTCAACTAACTATAACTGCCGAATTTCTCTGGTTTTGTACGAGTGAAATGTCCAACTAACTATAACGTCCTTGAAACCTATGGTTTTTTCAGTGAATTTGTATGGTTTTTTAAATGCTAATTTCTAACTATAACGTTCCTGAAACCTATGGTTTTTTCAGTGAATTTCAAAGGTTTTTTAAATGCTAATTTCTAACTATAACGTCCCTGAAACCTATGGTTTTTTCAGTGAATTTCTAAGGTTTTTTAAATGCTAATTTCTAACTATGCCTACAGAGGTAGGACATGTGAAGAAAGAGGAAGAAAGGCGCAGAAAGAAGCAAGAGAAATGCAGAAAGAGGCAACAGAAGTCCAGAAAGACGAAGAAAAGTGCAGAAAGAAGCAAGAGATATGCAGAAAGAACCAACAGAGGTGCATAAAAAGGCCTTGTTGCAAAGTCATCCTGTGCCCCAACTTTTTACTGACTGGTACTGGTGGTAACTGACTGAGTGCTATGCTGAAAAACACTTAGAATACAGTGAAAACACCTACATACACTAGGGTACACTATGGGTTGGGGTACCCCTGTGATTGGCATGACCTCCCCTGTAAGGCCCTGGTACATATTAGGGCAGGGGGATTAAAACTACCTCTAACTCAGAGGTGCAGAAAGAGGCAAGAGAGGTGCATAAACAGGCAGGAAAGGCCACGCCCCCTTTTTACACCACTCTGCAAACGCAGCTCCTGGCGCACTGCTGCTCGGGGGATGAAGTCCACTTCTGTCCTGAGGTCCTCAGGACACAAGAGGACCTCATCGCCCCACCAGCAGTGCGCCAAGAGGCGCGTTTGCAGAGTGGTGTAAAAAGGGGCATGGCCTCGGACCACCTCTCTGCAATCCAGCTGTGTGGCGCTTACTGGAGGTACCTGGTGGGCTTGTTGGCCCCCAGGGATCCTCAGTATTCAAGGGGACTTAATTCCCCAACTTAGAACGCGCCAGGGGGCTTGTTTGCACAGTGCTTCAGGGAGGGGGAGGGGCCTCCGACGAGTTGCCGGTTTCTTTTTTCTTTTTTAAACTTGTTCTTATTTTATGGGAGGGGGCTGCATGGCCCCCCTTCCCTGTGCCACTTTTGGCCCCGGGGACCCCATCCCCTGGGGCCTGGCAGCCTTGTTTTAAAAAAAAAACATTTTGGGGAGGGGTGCCACGTGGCCCCCTCCAGAGGCCAATTATGGCCACGGGGACCCCATCCCCTGGAGCCTGGTCAGCCTTCTTTTTTTTATTTTTATTTTTTTGGAGGGGGGCCATGTGGCCCCCCGCCTCAGGCCAATTATGGCCCCGGGGAACCCATCCCCCGGGTCTGGCCTTTCCGTTTTTAATTTTTTAAAATATATTTAATTACAGGGGAGGGGGGCCGCGTGGCCCCCCTCCAAGCCACTTCTGGCCCCAGGGACCCCATCCCCCGGGCCCTGGCCTCCCCGTTGGGGACCGTGGTTGGAGCCCCAATTCCCCCACGGTCCCAGCCGGCTCCCCGCCTCCTGCGGGAGCCGGCATTGCTTTTGCACAAGGGGAGCTGCTGACATGCAGCTCCCCTTGTGCAAAAGCAATCTGCTTTAGTTTTTGGATGCAAGAGCAGGTTTCCTGCTCTCGCGTCCAAAAACCAAACCAGGAGTTTGCTATGACAGGGCGGGAGCCGCACGGCTCCCACCCTGCCATAGGAAACAGCAATGTCCTGGAGGTGGGCACCCCAGGACATTGCAGGAGCTGGCCCTGGGGGGTGGTGGTCCCCAGGGCCATCAAGGGCTCCTGGAGGGGGGCCGCGCGGCCCCCCTCCCATCATTTGTAAAGCCCCGGGGAGGTGGTGGTCCCTGGGGTCCGTAACGGACCCCTGAATTTAAATAAACAGTGCCCCGGGGAGGTGGTGGTCCCCGGGGCAGTGTGGGGGGGCTCGAGCCCCCTACAGACATTATTTATTTCAGCCCTGGGAGGTGGCGGTCCCCCGGGGCTTGGGGGGGCCCGCGAGGACCCCCACCCTATTATAATCAAGCCCCGGGGAGGTGGCGGTCCCCGGCGCTGCGGGGGACCGCATGCCCCAGCGCATAAATTATAAAGCCCCGGGGAGGTGGTGGTCACCGGGGCTGTGGGGGCCCCCACGGGCCCCTCTACATAAAGCAGCATTCCCCCCGGGACCTGGCCCACCCGGGGGCTTATGAATAACGAAGCGCAGAAGCCCGCGCTTCGTTTTTTTTTGTTTTCTCAGCCGGATTCGCGCACCCAGCACGAATTCGGCCAATTTGTTTTTTAAAAAAAATGCTTTTTGGGCCTGGGGGTCCTTGTAGGACCTTCTGAGCAGGCCTAGGGTGTCAGGGTGTTTCTACCCTGCCCCCTTTTCTTATTTCCAACCTTTTCCACTGTTTTCTTGTGACTCAGTTACCGAGTCACATGATGGCTGCCAACACTTCCTGGTTTGGAGTGTTGGCAGCCAATCAGAAGTCAGCTCGTGCTCGGGAGGAGTCGCGATCCCTCCTCGGTGCTCAGACATATACATTTTTAATTTTTTGAATTTCTCAGGAACTACTGAACTCATTTACACCATTTAAGAAAAAAGGTCGCTTTCTGAACCAAGAGCTACCTTTTTGCCAAATTTGGTGTAATTCCGTTCAGCAGTTCGAGCTGTAGCCTGTTCCAAAATTTCCTATGGAAATTAACATGGAGAAAACGTGTTTTGGGACCCCCCTTTTATCTCGGCCCCTGCTTGACGAATCACCCTGAAATTTTCAAGACAGGAGCTGACCGGAGCGCCTCATTAGTTTTAGAAATTTCGCAAGGATTCGTCAAACGGCGCCAAAGATATTGGCAAAAGAAAAAACACTTTTTGAATAGAAATGAGGTCCTAACTATAACTACCTACTGGCGACTGCCAGTAGGTAATATATATATATATATATATATATATTCACTGAAAAACCATAGGTTTTAGGGACAGTTATAGTTAGTTGGACATTGCACTCGTACAAAATCCGTGAAATTCCCCCGTTATAGTTAGTTCAGCTAACTATAACTCGCGCCCCGCAATGCACTGCTGATGACGTCACATATTACATCACTCATGACATGGTCAGTGACATCACTCATGACATCACTGATGACATCTCAAATGACATCACTGATGACATCATCCAGTGACTGTGTGTTTCTGTAAAGTTTAAATATTTTTTATATATATAGGGAAAGGCGTATTGAAGAATGAGTGGGTATATAAGTGTCTGTATGGATGATTTAGTAGGTGCGTGACTAATTCTATAAGTGAGTGATTAAACGTATCTTTACTGAATGCATGGGTTAGTGACTAAACTGGGTGAATGTCTGTATCTGTCTGTTGCTGTGTAAGTGGCTGCATGGGTTTGTGAATAGCTACATGAGTGTCTATAAGAGTTATTGATTTGTTGTCTGAGTATCTGTATGGGTGCCTGTGTGTTTGTGTGGATGGGGTGTGTGCGACTGTGCATAGATGTGTGAGTGGGTGATTCACTGGGTGGATGGTTTCAAGAGTGCATCTGTGATAGACTGTATGGGTGGGTAAGTGTGTGTAAGAGTGTGTTAGTGAGTGAATGTATGTCCCAGTGGTACATGTGTGAGTAACTACATATGTGAAAGGCAGTATATATGTGTGTTGGAGTATATAAATAGCTATAAGCGAGAGTGAGTGATTGTGATAGTGGCTGTATGGATGAGTGTGTGCTTGTATCAGTGATTGTATAAGAGCGTAACAATGTGCTAGTATTTGTATGATTAAGTGAGCTGGTGTGTGTATAACTGTATAGGTGAGTAAATGGCAGTGTGTTTAATTATTTGCATGACTGACTAGGTGTGTGAGTACCTCTATGGATGAGTGGCGGTGTTTGAGTGTCTATATAGGAGTAAGAGTGCATATGATAGTCCTGTATTGAGTGACCATAAGTATGAGTGACTGTACGGGTGAGTGAGTGGATGTGTGTGTGTAGACCTAAGAATCAGTGAGTGGGTATGTAGTTATTGGTGTTGGAGTGTCTATGGTTTTGCGAATGGCAGTCTGTAATTTAGATTGGGTGTATCAAAGGTTATATTAGGGTGTGAAGAGCTGCATCAGATTATCACATGGATGATGTCATCAGTGATGTCATTTGAGATGTCATCAGTGATGTCATCAGTGATGTCACTGACCATGTCATGAGTGATGTAATATGTGACGTCATCAGCAGTGCATTGCGGGCGCGAGTTATAGTTAGCTGAACTAACTATAACGGGGAATTTCACGGGTTTTGTACGAGTGCAATGTCCAACTAACTATAACTGTCCCTAAAACCTATGGTTTTTTCAGTGAATTTCAAAGGTTTTTTAAATGCTAATTTGTAACTATAACGTCCCTAAAACCTATGGTTTTTTCAGTGAATTTCAAAGGTTTTTAAATGCTAATTTGTAACTATAACATGTCTGAAACCTACGGTTTTTTCAGTGAATTTCAAAGGTTTTGTAAATGACAATTTTTAAATGTATTAATTGTTATATAAATTTTTTTCATACTGATTTCGAAATTTTTTAGAAAACATTTTTTTTACATATTTTATTTTTTAAATTACATTGTAATTATATTATACATTACAAAAAATACTTTCTCAGAATGAATTACTTTAGTTTAAATACTTTGCACATAGGCAATAGACTTTTAAGTACAGTAGTTACAGTTGTTGCAATGGGCAACACATTTTCAAACACAATGCAACATTCAGCTCAATGTGAATTTCTAGTTAAATGCAATTAGTTACTTTATGGATTACTTTTCTAACCACAGGACTGGATCCTAGATTCAGTCCTGGGACATCTCCTGTAAACAGTTGAGTAAAAGCGTTTTGGTTACAGTCGTGATTTTTAAGGAATATTATTGTACTTTAAAAGTTGACACTTAGAAACTTTTTCTCATAGAATGACCAATGTTATCCTATGGAAGGAAATTCACTTAGGAGGTAAAAACTGTTATCGTTACTTTTTGTTACTCAGTGTTGGATCCTGGATCCAGCACTGGTGCATCTCCTGTAAACAGTTGAAAGAATGCGTTTAAGTCATACAGGCGATTTTTAAGGAATATTTGTAGTTTGTGAAAATCGACACTTTGAAACTTTTCTGCTGAAAACCAGACAAAGGATTCCTATGGAAGAAAATATAAGTTACTGGTAAGTACGGTTAAAATTACTTTTCAGGGTCAGTGCTGGGCTAAAAGATGCAGCACTGGGTTCTCTCCTGATAACAGGTGAGTAAATTGGAATTCGTACTTTGGTTGATTTTAGAGGAATATTATAAAGTTCCAAAACTCCACACTTAGAAGAATTTCCAAGTGAAACCAGTCAATGTTAGCCTATGAAGGAAATTCAAGTTACCGGTAAGTACGGTTAAAATTAATTTTGAGGATCAGTACTGGGCTGAAAGATGCAGCACTGAGGTCTCTCCTGATAACAGGTGAGTAAATCAGAATTCGGATTTCGGCTGATTTTAGAGGAATATTTTAAAGTTCCAAAAATCAACACTTAGAAACTTTTTCAGCAAAAAGCAGGCAATGATATCCTATGGAAGGAAATTCAAGTTACCGGTAAGTACGGTTAAAAATACTTTTGAGGATCAGTACTGGGCTGAAAAATGCAGCACTGAGGTCTCTCCTGATAACAGGTGAGTAAATCGGAATTCGTATTTCGGCTGATTTTAGAGGAATATTTTAAAGTTCCAAAACTCCACACTTAGAAGAATTTCCAAGTGAAACCAGTCAATGTTAGCCTATGGAAGGAAATTCAAGTTACTGGTAAGTACGGTTAAAATTACTTTTCAGGACCAGTACTGGGCTGAAAGATGCAGCACTGAGGTCTCTCCTGATAACAGGTGAGTAAATCAGAATTCGGATTTCGGCTGATTTTAGAGGAATATTTGTATGTTTCAAAAATCAACACTTAGAAGAATTTCCAAGTGAAACCAGTCAATGTTAGCCTATGAAGGAAATTCAAGTTACCGGTAAGTACGGTTAAAATTACTTTTCAGGATCAGTACTGGGCTGAAAGATGCAGCACTGAGGTCTCTACTGATAACAGGTGAGTAAATCGGAATTCGTATTTCGGCTGATTTTAGAGGAATATTTTAAAGTTCCAAAACTCCACACTTAGAAGAATTTCCAAGTGAAACCAGTCAATGTTAGCCTATGAAGGAAATTCAAGTTACCGGTAAGTACGGTTAAAATTACTTTTCAGGATCAGTACTGGGCTGAAAGATGCAGCACTGAGGTCTCTCCTGATAACAGGTGAGTAAATCGGAATTCGTATTTCGGCTGATTTTAGAGGAATATTTTAAAGTTCCAAAACTCCACACTTAGAAGAATTTCCAAGTGAAACCAGTCAATGTTAGCCTATGAAGGAAATTCAAGTTACCGGTAAGTACGGTTAAAATTACTTTTCAGGACCAGTACTGGGCTGAAAGATGCATCACTGAGGTCTCTCCTGATAACAGGTGAGTAAATCGGAATTCGTATTTCGGCTGATTTTACAGGAATATTTTAAAGTTCCAAAACTCCACACTTAGAAGAATTTCCAATTGAAACCAGTCAATGTTAGCCTATGGAAGGAAATTCAAGTTACTGGTAAGTACGGTTAAAATTACTTTTCAGGACCAGTACTGGGCTGAAAGATACAGCACTGAGGTCTCTCCTTATAACAGGTGAGTAAATCGGAATTCGTATTTCGGCTGATTTTAGAGGAATATTTGCACAATGGTGAAGGGAGGGGCGGGGCCTGAGGTGACATCTGTGCAAACGCGCCCCGTGGCGTGTTTTAAGTTGGGGATTAAGTCCCCTTGAATCCTGAGGGTCCCTAGGGGCCAACTAGCCCACCAGGAACCTCCAATATGCGCCAGGGGCTGCGTTGCAGAGACTGTAGAGAGGCCACACCCCTTTTACACCTCTCTGCAACGCAGCTCTGTGGCACTTTCTGGATGTACCTGTTCGGCTAGTTGGCCCCCAGGGACCCTCAGGATTGAAGGGGATTTAATTCCCCATCTTAAAACGCGCCACGGGGCCTGTTTGCACACATGTCACCTGAAGCCCCGCCCCCTCCCTTCACCACTGTGCAAACGCGCCCCGTGGCGCGTTTTAAGTTGGGGGATTAAGTCCCCTTGAATCCTGAGGGTCCCCGGAGTCCAACTAGCCCACCATATACCTCCAAAGCGCCACAGAGCTGCGTTGCAGAGAGGTGTAAAAGGGGTGTGGCCTCTCTACACGTCTCTGCAAGGCAGCCCCTGGCGCATACTGGAGGTTCCTGGTGGGCTAGTTGGCCCCCAGGGACCCCCAGTATTCAAGGGGAATTTGTTCCCCTCTGCAAACGCGCCAGGGGCGCGTTTGCAGAGTGGTGAAGGAAGGGGGCGGGGCCTGCGGGCCCGATCGTTTTCTTTTTTTTTGTCCCCTGAAGGGGGTGTGTGGCCCCCTTCCTTTTTTCTCTTTTTGGGCCCTGGGGACCCCATCCCCCAGGGCCTTACCCCTTTTATAAATTACAAAAAAAAAAAATGGGAAGGGGGCCGCGTGGCCCCCTTCCCTGGGCCTGTATTCGCCCCGGGGACCCCATCCCCGGGGCATGGCCTCTATATTTATTATTTTGAGGGGGCAGCATGGCCCCCTCCTCTGGCCATTTTAAGGCCCCGGGGACCCCATCCCCGGGGCCGGCCTTTCCATTTTTTTTTACTTTTTTTTCTCTTTTTTGGAGAGGGGGCCGTGTGGCCCCCTCCCAGGCCACTACTTGCCCCGGGGACCCCATCCCCCGGGGCTGGCCCTCTCCGTTGGGGACTGTGGGGGTCCCCAATCCCCCACAGTCCCGCCGGCTCCCCACGTCCCTTGGGAGCCGGCATTGCTATTCCACATGGGGAGCAGCTGACATGCTGCTCCCCATGTGGAAAGCAATCGCTTTGGATATTGGAAGAGAGAGCAGGTTTCCTGCTCTCTCTTCCAATATCCAAAGCAGTTTGCTATGGCAGGACGGGAGCCGCGAGGCTCCCGTCCTGCCATAGTAAACTACAGTGTCCCGGGGTAGGCACCCCGGGACACTGCAGGAGCCGGCCCTGGGGGTGGTGGTCCCCAGGGCCATCAAGGGCTCCAGGAGGGGGCCGCGCGGCCCCCTCCCATTCAGTACACAGCCCCGGGGAGGTGGTGGTCCCCGGGGCTCTGGGGGTCCGTAACGGACCCACATATTAAAATGTTTAGTGCCCCGGGGAGGTGGCGGTCCCCGGGTCGTGTGGGAGGCTGGAGCCCCCACACTGGTTTTATTTTTAATTAAAAAAAGCCCCGGGAGGTGGTGGTCCCGGGGCTGCGGGAGGGCTCAGAGCCCTCCCGCACCATTTTTCAAAAAGCCCCGGGGGTGGTGGTCCCCGGGCTTGGGGGCCCTTTGAGGCCCCCCACACATTAAATTATCCTCCCCCCACCATGCCCCCGGGACTTGGGCCACCCGGGGCCAATTAACATCGAAGCGCGGGAGACCGCGCTCGATTTTTTTTCCGGCAGGATTCGCGCACCCTGAGCGCATCCTGCCGATTTAAAAAAATGTTTTATTTTTTTGCCCAGGGGTCCTTGTGGGACCCCCTGAGCAAACCTAGGGGGTCAGGGTGTTTCTACCCTGCCCCCTCTGTGCACTTTGCGCACTTGTTTCTGTCCCTCGGTTCTACCGAGGGACAAAATGGCTGCCAACATTTCCTGAATCGGAATGTTGACAGCCAGCTGACAGCCAATTAACATGCAGCTCGTGATCGGGACGGTGCGCGCAGGGTGCGCTGAGGGTACGCGGACCCTACTCGGCCATAGATATCACTAACTTTTTACTTTTCATTTTCTCAGCAACTACTGAACGGATTTACACCATTTAACAAAAGGGTTCTTTCTGAACCAAGAACTACCTCTTTGCCAAATTTGGTGTAATTCCGTTCAGCAGTTCAGGCTGTAGCCGTGTCTAAAGTTTCCTATGGAAAAGTGCATGGGGAAAACGCGTTTTGGGACCCCCTTTTTCTCGGCCCCGCTTGACGAATCCCCCGAGACTTTCAGGGTAGGAGCGGACCGGAGCGGGCCACAAAGTTTGAAAATTTCGCGAAGATACGTCAACCGGCAAGAGAGTTATTTCAAATAGAATGTCGCGGATTTCCTATGGATAATAGGTTGTACCTATAACTATCTACTGGCGACCGCCAGTAGTATATATATATATATATATATATATATATATATATATATATATATATATATATATATATATATATATATATGTATATATCAATGAGAGAACTCGGTCGCCCCCAACCCTGGAGGGCGGCCGTGGCTGCCGGGGACGGAAATCCCGGTAATTTAATCCAACAAACAGAAGTGCCACAGCTAGTTCCAGACTGCCAAAACATTTATTCAATATTGCAGGTTACAGAGATGCGGAAAGTTTCCGCATCTCTGTAACCTGCAATATTGAATAAATGTTTTGGCAGTCTGGAACTGCGCTGTGGCACTACTGTTTGTTGTATATATATATATATATATATCGCCAGTAGGTAGTTATAGTTAGGACCGAGTTTCCATAGGAAATTCACAACATTCTATTTCCAATAACCTTGGCGCCGGTTAATGAATCTTCGCAAAATTTTCAAAACTTGTGGGGCGCTCCGGTCTGCTCCTATCCTGAAAGTTTTGGGGTGATTCGGCAAGCGGAGGCCGAGAAAAAAGGGGGGTCCCAAAACGTGTTTTCCCCATGCAATTTTCCATAGGAAACTTTAGACACGGCTACAGCCCGAACAGCTGAACGGAATTACACCAAATATGGCAAAGAGGTAGTTCTTGGTTCAGAAAGAACCCTTTTTGTTAAATGGTGTAAATCCGTTCAGTAGTTCCTGAGAAATTTGAAAAAGAAAACATATCGATATCTGGGCGGAGCCTAACCACACATGTCATCGTGAGATCTGATTGGCTGTCAGCACTTCATCCTGGAATTGCTGGCAGCCATCTTGGGACCAATATAAATGATAGTACCCCATTGAAATGCATTGTAGTGAATCGAAGATTTTGAGGGTTACCAAAAGGAGAACTATAAAGGGTGATAACAGACTTTAGTTACATTAGAATTCATTTGTTGATGGTACCATACTAATTTCAGGAATTGTGGTGTGTTCTAAGGTGATTTTACCCTGTGAAAAACCTTCTGCTGGGATATCATGAATCATGTTTGAGAGAAAACTATTTTCACATGCTTGTCCCATCCAGTTTTGGAAGGTGCTCCAGAAGCTAAAATGAGAGCATATTTTCTGTAAATTCACATTATCTTTCTCAGTCATGTGAGAATGAAGTCAGACATTCTCAGTAAAACATGTACATCCAACAAGGGCAGAGACTGTCAGTTGATTCCTTTGTGTTCTACTGCAGCTTCCCAGAGTGTTCTAAAGAACAACTAGAGTGCTAACAGCCTTACTTATGACAAAAGTATGGCACACCTGAAGCCATCTTGATTAGAATAAACTGGTAACACTTAAAACATTTAATTTAAAAAGGAACAAAATGATGGGGTTCATTTTGTCATAGAAATTATGGTTAGTGCTGTAGAAAGAAAAATTAGGACATGTTTTAAGTGAGATCTCAAATATCTTCCTGTTATATTGCAACAGGAGCAGCCTGTCAGTTGATGCCTTTGTGTTCTACTGCAGCTTCCCAGAGTGTTCTAAAGAACAACTAGAGTGCTAACAGCCTTACTTATGACAAAAGTATGGCACACCTGAAGCCATCTTGATTGGAATAAACTGGTAACACTTAAAACATTTAATTTAAAAAGGAACAAAATGATGGGGTTCATTTTGTCATAGAAATTATGGTTAGTGCTGTAGAAAGAAAAATTTGGACATGTTTCAAGTGTGATCTCAAATATCTTCCTGTAATATTTCAACAGGAGCAGCCTGTCAGTTGATGCCTTTGTGTTCTACTGCAGCTTCCCAGAGTGTTCTAAAGAACAACTAGAGCGCTAACAATCTTACTTATGACAAAAGTATGGCACACCTGAAGCCATCTTGATTGGAATAAACTGGTAACACTAAAAACATTTAATTTAAAAAGGAACAAAATGAGGGGGTTCATTTTGCCATAGAAATTATGGTTAGTGCTGCAGAAAGAAAATTTAGGGCATGTTTTAAGTGAGATCTCAATCCTCTTCTATTTCATTAGAAGATTCTGACATGCAGACTGAAACAATCACTTTCAATACCAGCAGTACACTTCCAGTTAACTCCCTGGTGAGCAGAAGCTTTACTACAGTGATCTAATGAACAACTAGAGTGCTAACATTCTGAATTTATGGCAAATGTGTGACACATCTGAATGCCTTCTTGATGGAATCAAAGTAAAAAACTGAAAGCATTTCCTACTGAGGAGACTGCAGTAAATGATGAAATTAGGAAACTTCATAACAAATAAGTCTCCCAAGATGGCCACCAGAGAAAAAAGAGCCCAAATGTAGCACAAATATCACCCAGATGTAGCCCACATATAGCCCAATGACAGAAGTGTGCAAAACACTTTTTATTTTTAGTTTTTCTGCAGTTTTATATAGTGCAAACTGGTCAGGTATTGGAGGTTACATCTTACTTGGACCCCTTATTGCGTATTTTGCACGAAGTACATGAGATTGATCTTGTGAAACATTGAACTTTACGATTCTGTTAACCTGAAGTTGCTCTGAACCGGGCTTTGTAACACCCATTTTTACCTACTGGGTTTAATTAATTCTCACTGTATTGTATTAGGAAAGAGGATTTACTGTTTTTATGTACACTTTTATGATCTATGTTTCTAAATCAGATCAAATAAAGTTTAATGAATTCTATGGCAGGACGGAGGCGAGGATTATGCATATCTTTCCTCACTTTATTTGCATAGCAGTTCAAAGAAAACGTAACACAACAATCATTAAACAAAAGACTACACAACCCATGAACCATTAGGGGGTAGTCTCCAAGGCAACTATAGTCCAATCATATCACAGTCCATCGTATATAATATCGTGACGTCCCTTCCGCTTCCTCTTTCTTCACTGCTCGTCAGTTAAATGCATTCCTTACATTCTTGGCTTAATTTGACGTTGTTGCTGTTTGTATAGCGGTTTCTTGTGCACGTTATTAGCATTATTGCCTTGGTATTGTTTCATATTCCCTGCGCAGCAGGCTCTTGCCCGAGCGCGTTCTCCCCCTCGCAGTTTCTCCCGCTGTGTGCTCTGCGCGCAGTGAGATCCTGTCAGGCGCGTCTGGTCCGAGCGAGGCAGCTCCGTCGAGCGCTCCCGCTGGTCTTTACGCACGTTTGGGAATCCGGTCACTCCTTTAGTGTCCGCTTGATTCCCGACCAACCCTCGCCTAATTTTGACACCGCTACGCGGTGATTTCCCCACACGGCCACATTAGTGACCAGCGCCACCTGGTGGTGGTAATTGGTATTGCGCCTCAGTCTATTCTTATAACAGCTTCGGGGAAAGCCCAGCTGTTGGAGCACCGGCGAGGTGGCTGCCTTAAGGATTTTAAGGGCATTTGTTCTGTGCTCACACCCTTTGCTATCATGTCTTCTCCAGAAGACCATTTTTACTCCTCCTACCAGGAAGTGGAGGAGGAATGGCCTCCCAACTTCTCCCTCCAGCAGTGGACCAAGCCCTCTCTCTGGCTATTTCTAGGGCGCTGGCTCCTCTTAGGGATCAGGTTGATGAGCTGGCGAAAAGCATCCCTGGGGTGTTCAGTGACCCAGATCTGGTGGTGGCGGGTCCCAGTAGCTCCCAGATGGGGAATAAAAGGGCCGTTAAGCATAACACGGGGCACTTGGAAGGATTTGATAAACTTACGGAGACCTTCCTCAAGAGTGCGCGAACGCTAAAACATGCACCCTGCCGGGAGGAGGAGGGGCCCGGAGAAAATTGCGACACTGTCACCACTATTGTAGACCCCGACGGCGGGTTTCCCTTAGATGGAGAGGGTGTATCGGAGGACGATTTCTCCTCTGTTGAGGATAAGGACTCGGGGCGTCCCTGGCGTCCAGAGTCCCACTCCTCTCAGTCCCCGGTTGGGGACGGGGTCCACTCGGACATGTTCGAGCCTACCCAAATTTACCATCCTAATTCGGCGGAGTGGACACCTGACGCCAAAGTGGCAGAGTATGGGGTGGGGAAAATCCATCAACCCCTTGAAAGGGAGGTCAGGAATAGGATGAGGGGAGAATGCCCCAGGCCCTCACTGAAGGGGAAGGTGGCACACACGCCTGAAATTGATGAGAAACTATGTACCTTTTTCTCCAAGTATATGAGGGATCCCAAGAAAGGAATTGGTAGGTCTTGGACGTGGTAGGGCCCTTGACCCAAATTATTCAATTGACGGAGCGTTCCAAAGAGTCAGGATACCCTTTGTCCACGGATCTTGTGGCTGGTTGGGCACACTACCCTAAACCCTAAAACACTACCCCCTCCACTACCCAAACACCACTGCACTACCCTAAACCCTAAAACACTACCCCCAGCATGACACCCTACACTACCCAAACATAACTGCACTACCCTAAACCCTAAAACACTACCACCAGCACGACTCCCTACACTACCCAAATACCACTGCACTACCCTAAACCCTAAATCTACCCACAGCACAACCCCCTACACTACACAAACACCACTGCACTGCCCTAAACCCTAAAACACTACCCCCAGCACGACCCCTTCACTACACAAACACCACTGCACTGCCTTAAACCCTAAAACACTACCCCAGCATGACCCCCTACACTACACAAACACCACTGCACTACCCTAAACCCTAAATCTACCCCCAGCATGACCCCCTACACTACACAAACACCACTGCACTACCCTAAACCCTAAAACACTACCCCCAGCACGACCCACTTCACTACCTAAACACAACTGCACTACCCTAAACCCTAAAACACTACCCCCAGCATGACCCCCTTCACTACCCAAACACAACTCCACTACCCTAAACCCAAAAACACTACCCCCAGCACGACCCCCTACACTACCCAAACACCACTGCACGACCCTAAACCCTAAAACACGACCCCCTACACTACACAAACCCCACTGCACTACCCTAAACCCTAAAACACTAGAACCCAGCACGACCCCCTACAGTACACAAACACCACTGCACTACCCTAAACCCTAAAACACTACCCCCAGCACGACCCCCTACACTACACAAACACCACTGCACTACCGTAAACCCAAAACACTACCCCAGCACTACCCCCTACACTACCCAAACACCACTGCACTAACCTAAACCCTAAAACACTACCCCCAGCATGACCCCCTACACTACACAAACACCACTGCACTACCCTAAACTCTAAAACACTACCCCCAGCACGACTCCCTACACTACAAAAACACCACTGCACTACACTGAACCCTAAATCTACCCCCAGCATGACCTCCCACACTACACAAACACCACTGCACTACCCTAAACCCTAAACCACTACCCCCAGCACGACCCCCTACACTACACAAACACCACTGCACTACCCTAAACCCTAAAACACTAACCCCAGCATGACCCCCTACACTACCCAAACACCACTGCACTACCCTATACCCTAAAACACGACCCCCTACACTACACAAACACGACTGCACTACCCTAAACCCTAAAACACTACCCACAGCATGACCCCCTACACTACACAAACACCACTGCACTACCCTAAAACCTAAAACACTACCCCCTACACTACACAAACACCACTGCACTACCCTAAACCCTAAAACACTACCCCCAGCATGACTCCCTATACTACACAAACACCACTGCACTACCCTAAACCCCCCTACACTATACAAACACCACTGCATTGCTCTAAACCCTAAAACACTACCCCCAGCCCGACACCCTCACAACACAAACACCACTGCACTACTCTAAACCCTAAATCTACCCCCAGCACGACCCCCTACACTACCCAAACACCACTGCCATACCCTAAACCCTAAAACACTACCCCCAGCATGAACCCCTACACTACCAAAACACCACTGCACTACCCTAAACCCTAAAACACTACCCCCAGCACTACCCCCTACACTACACAAACACCACTGCACTACCCTAAACCCTAAAACACTACCCCCAGCACGACTACCTACACTACCCAAACACCACTGCACTACCCTAAACCCTAAATCTACCCCCAGCACGACCCCCTACACTACCCAAACACCACTGCACTACCCCAAACCATAAAACACTACCCCCAGCATGACCCCCTACACTACACAAACACCACTGCACTACCCTAAACCCTAAAACACTACCACCAGCATGACCCCCTACACTACTCAAACACCACTGCACTACCCTAAAACACTACCCCAGCACGACCCTCTACACTACCCATACACCACTGTACTACCCTAAACCCTAAAACACTACCCCCAGCATGACCCCCTATACTACTGCACTACCCTAAACCCTAAAACACTACCCCCAGCACGACCCCCTACACTACCCAAACACCACTGCACTACCCTAAACCCTAAAACACTACCCCCAGCACGACCCCCTACACCACCCAAACACCACTGCACTACCCTAAACCCTAGAAAAGAAACCCCCACCCCATGCCCAATCCCCCTTACTTCTCACTCCTCGTGGTTCCTCTCTCCTCGTGGTTCCTGCTTCACGTCGTCTCTGAGGGGCGGTGCACGTCGTTGTGAGGAAACGGAACAGCCTCTGTTTCCTTACAACGATATGGATCAGTCTACATGTTTTTAGAACGCATGGTCATTTACCATACATACCTTTACAACAAAATTCGTTGTAAAGGCATGCGTGGTAAATGACCATGCGTTCTAAAAATGCGTAGTAATGACTTCATGATGTACAACGCATGCGTGGTAATGCATGCGTTTTAATGGTATTGCAAAGTAAAAAGTCGCTGTAACGGCTGTTTACCGATCGAAGCTGGCCCCTGTTCTTCAGTGAGACGTTTATTTGATTAATTAGGAGGAAGGAATGTGTTTTTTTTACCGAAAAGTGCATTCCCGGCTGTTGTATTGTGAAAGTGTCCGCGTGGCCTGGTTTCACTTCCGGTGAGAGAGTGGAAGAGTCTGTTTCGATCTAAAGGAGTTCTGTTGTTGGACGGGGCCAGCGCGACATGTCATCAGAAAACATAGCTAATGGAAAGCGTCCTCCCTGAAGTGTGGAGCAGTGCCATGAGAGGTCAATGAGTGTGCGTCCCACCGCAGTATGACCGTACCGCGTTACCCATGTGCCGCGTCCAGGGTACGGGAGGCAGAAGCGGCATCACAGGTCCTCTTGAAGACCGTTGTAGCACTAATTCTACATTTTGGTACTAGGGCATTTTAACTTCGTTGTTCCTGCCAGATACAAAGAGAAGATCCTGTGTTATTCAGTGCCCTCGTTACCTTTTTTGTGGGTTGTGGTTCTTGTCACTTCGCTGCCCCGCCGGTGCACACTACTGGGCACCCCACCTCGTGTGCCATCTGCAGGGCCTCTGCCCTCGGATCACTGGTTTCGGTTTCTGGAGTGGCAACATAAACAGTTGCTCCCAAAGGACTAGCCTGAACACTTAGGTGAATATCCCCTGCACCAGCATTCCACGGAAATTCTTTCCTAGCTCTCCCACGTCAACAAGGACGTCATAATAGCACGGCTCCGCTCGCAACACCGTATGACGTCATCGGAGCCATAAGAGGACCTCGTCGGCGTGCTGACGTCAGTTCCACCCATTTTTTCCGTGCCACCGAGGCAAACAGGGGACCGAGACATTTTCACATGTATACATAGTATAATAAATATATATATATTCACTGAAAAAACCATAGGTTTCAAGCACGTTATAGTTAGAAATTAGCATTTAAAAAACCTTAGAAATTCACTGAAAAAACCATAGGTTTCAGGGGCGTTATAGTTAGTTGGACATTTCACTCGTACAAAACCATAGAAATTCCCCCGTTATAGTTAGTTCGGCTAACTATAACTCGCGCGCCCGCAATGCACTGCTGATGACGTCACATATTACATCACTCATGACATGGTCAGTGACATCACTCATGACATCACTTCAATGAAGCAAAGCAGGATTGCTTTAGAGCAAGGGGTGCTGCATGTCAGCAGCTCCCCTTGCTCAAAAGCAATGCCGGCTCCCGCAGGAGGCTGGGAGCCGGCGGGACCGTGGGGGCATTGGGGCTCCCCCCACGGTCACCAACGCAAAGGGCCGGCCCCGGGGCCAGCAGTGGCCCAGGAGGGGGGCCACGCGGTCCCCCTCCGTGTTAATTAAAAAAAAAAATGGCCGGGCCCCGGGGGACGGGGTCCCCGGGGCCAGAAATGTCCCAGGGGAGGGGGGCCATGCGGTCTCCACCCCGCAAATATATATTAAAAAAAACAAAAAAACAGGCCAGGCCCCAGGGAATGGGGTCCCCGGGGCCAATAGTGGCCCAGGCAAGGGGGGCCACGCGGCCCCCTTCCCGCTTCTTTTTTTTTTTGTTAAAGAGAAAATGCTCAGGCCCCGGGGGATGGGGTCCCCGGGGCTAAAAGTGGCCCAGGGAAGGGGGGCCACGCAGCCCCCCTCCCATAAAATAACTTTTAAAAAAGAAAAAAGAAACTGGCAACTCGCCGGAGGCCCCGCCCCCTCCCTGCAGCACTTTGCAAACACGCCCCCTGGCGCGTTTTAAGTTGGGGGATTAAGTCCCCTTGAATACTGAGGGTCCCTGGGGGCCAACTAGCCCACCAGGTACCTTCAGTAAGCACCACAGAGCTGCGTTGCAGAGAGGTGGTTCGAGGCCACACCCCTTTTTACACCTCTCTGCAACGCAGCTCTGTGGCGCTTACTGGAGGTACCTGGTTGGCTAGTTGGCCCCCAGGGACCCTCAGGATTCAAGGGGACTTAATCCCCCAACTTACAATGCGCTAGGGGGCGCGTTTGCACAGTGGTGCTGGGAGGGGGCGGGGCCTGACATAACAAGTGTGCAAACGCGCCCCTGGGGCATTGTAAGTTGGGGATTAAGTCCCCTTCAATCCTGAGGGTCCTGGGCCAACTAGCCCACCAGGTACCTCCAGTAGCGCCACAGAGCAGTGTTGCAGAGAGGTGGTTCGAGGCCACGCCCCTTTTTACCCCTCTCTGCAACGCAGCTCTGTGGCGCTTACTGGAGGTACCTGGTGGGCTAGTTGGCCCCCAGGGACCCTCAGGATTCAAGGGGATTTAATCCCCCAACTTACAATGCGCCAGGGGGCTTGTTTGCACAGTGGTGCAGGGAGGGGGCAGGGCCTGATATAACAAGTTAGCAATCCTGCTGTGTGGGACTTATTGGAGGTAATAAAAGGGGTAGTTGACCCCCAAGGTTGATGTTGGGGGCTAACTACCCCTCCTGCTACCTCCAGTAAATCCCACACAGTGGGATTGCTAAAAGGTGTTTGGAGGCCACGCTCACCTTTCTCCACCACTCTGAAAACGCGACTGCTATGTTATAGTTAGAAATTAGCATTCAAAAAACCTTTGAAATTCACTGAAAAAACCATAGGTTTCAGGCACGTTATAGTTAGAAATTAGCATTTAAAAAACCTTAGAAATTCACTGAAAAAAACATAGGTTTCAGGGATGTTATAGTTAGTTGGACATTTCACTCGTACAAAACCAGAGAAATTCCGTTGTTATAGTTAGTTCAGCTAACTATAACGTGCCTGAAACCTATGGTTTTTTCAGTGAATATATATATATATACACACACACACACACATTGGGAAAAAATTCTAACGTTTACAAAGAAAGTGTGCTTTTGTGAGTTTTGATGTAAATCCATTTGGCTGTTTTTGAGAATTTTTTGTTTAAAGACATTCCAGAGTTGTTAGGAAGAGGTTAAAACTTTTGTATAACTGTCCTGTTGATGTCCAGATATGGCAAAACCAAAGGGGATGATGGACGGAGTGTTGAACATTGCAAGCACTCACCCCCAGTCAACTGATCTGGGTTTAATCCATCATCATTCTTTAGCTCACTCCGCCACCCCAGTTCAGACATGGCCATATGCAAATCAGTCTGACCCTGTGCCTCATGGGAATAGTCCAGCCCGAACTGCCAAGCCATGTCTTCCCTGGACCGGAAACAAGCATCCTGGGACGGGTTTCTGGCTTACAGCCGTCATCAGCCAGGCTATCTTGAATCCAGTGGCAAAGTGAGCAAGGGACCCACGTCTGGGCATACCCTGCCAACTTAGGCCGAACATAGCAAAACCAAAGGGGATGATGGATTGAGTGTTGAACATTGCAAGCACTCACCCCCAGTCAACTGATCTGGGTTTAATCCATCATCATTCTTTAGCTCACTCCGCCACCCCAGTTCAGACATGGCCATATGTAAATCAGTCTGACCCTGTGCCTCATGGGAATAGTCCAGCCCGAACTGCCAAGCCATGTCTTCCCTGGACCGGAAACAAGCATCCTGGGACCGGTCCAGATATGGTCTTATTGGTTAGTCAATCCTGATTGACTGGTGTGAGAAAATGACCCTTTTTTTCATAGTCATCCCCCTTTTTTGCTGAATAATATTGATATTTTTTAGTCTGCACATGGTGGCACTGCTGTCTAGTACCCCTTGTATGTGCCCTGACCATTAAAATATGTAGAAATTGGCTAATTCCTGTTTGGCTATTTTAACATTTCTATAAGGCCACAGAATATGGTGTGGAATACCCATGGAATGGAGAGTTAATTATCACCTGTACGGTTTTTGTGCTATTCACTAGTGTGGCAAAGGAGATCAAGGCTCAAGCCTACCATTGACTGCTGCAATGTAAAAACCTGCAGTGTGCCTGTTAAAATAATACATTTTATTAGGTAAAAAAACCTCAGTTTAAAATAGTAGTGCATCAGTCCTAAATAACCTTGTAGCCCACAAGGTAGGATGCATGGTGTTTAACAGTGTGGCATGTAGAACATTAATGTTATCATGTTTCTACAGTGACAGGACCCTATAAGCTATTTTCACTGTGACAGGCCTATCTGTCCTATGTAGGAAAGCAGAGGACAGATAAAAGTACTAATACTGTTATCTCAGTATTGTGGCAAGCTAGAAAATAATGAAAATTAGTATTTTAAACAATTATAAAAAATCTAGCTCAATGTTGAAATCAGATTTTTAATAAAGATTAAGGAAAATAAATGTTTAGAAAGTTACCATTCACCTGACTGAACTGTTAGAAGGCTAATTAGTATAATACTCTGCCAGTGCACAGTCTATCATCAAGTTGGAAATAGGTGTGAAAGAGGTGTGCAATGCGTCCCAGGAGCAAGCAATAGTCTGATCTGAGTGGGCAGAGATGACTCCTATAAACTCTACAGAATATTCAGATTTGGGGCTGTGGGCATCCTGTTGATTTACTTAGCACACAAAAGGGGAAAATATGAGTATTTAAAGACAAGGGGCCAAATGTATCAATATTTGATGCAGCGCAACGCAGCAGAAACAGTTGCTGTGCTGCATCAAATGGACGTTCCATCTAATTCAAAACACAAAAGATGTACTTGGTCTAAAAATCCACTCACATTGGATGTCTTTCCATATTTGTCTCACTTGTTTGCAACATATTCCTTTGTTGAGGATGAAAACTCTCACTCACCCTTAGGTGGCATGCTTCATCATGGGGTTGCTCCTCACCACTCACAGTAGTTCATGCTGTGGGCTACAACTTACCCTTATGGGGAAGAAGCACTTTATAGGATGGTACAGAGTAGGGACCTTACATGAGCTGTTGTATAGGTGAGTAGTGCAGAGTGCAAAAGTGAAGGTAAATAGAATTAAAACTACCTCTCGGTGGACTAGTTAGATACTTTATATTCCCGAAAGGGGTAGGGTAAAATTAAAAGGGGAGAAAAAACTTCAAATGATTGTGGTGAAGGGGTCAATATATTTCTGCCTCAAAAAACACCCTGCCATGAAGTGCTAGGCATTCTTCAGGACCGTTTCTAAAGTCACTCTTCCATTAAGCTTGTCCACTAAGCGGTTCTTTTAATTCCATTTTCTTTCACTTTGGAGATTTTCGTTGTGTTGTGTTTTTGACTTTTTAACTGTTTTGGTACTTCTAAATGCTTTACACATTTTCATTAAGATAAGCCTGGCTGCTCCGTACCATAGCTACGAGGAATTGAGTTTAGGTGAAAATTACTGAAGCCTTTGACTGAATCTATGAGATTATTACTTGTGCTGGGACACAAATCCACCCAAATCAATAAACTACTTTCTCACAGCTGGCCATAATATGAACAATATATTGTGGCAGTCATTACAGGATTCAGGGACGTGGTCCACGAGACCTGAAAATGAATGAAAAACACATATAAGGGGGCGGAGTTTGCACACCCTGAACTCAAGCGGCATGTCGGGGAGGTCCTTTGATTTTCTGGCCACAACATGCTATGGCAGACATTACAGCACCTGGGGTCATGGTCCTCATCAAAATGCATTGTAGTGAATGCAAGGTCCTGAGGGTCACGAATAGAAGCACAGCTTTTAATCACAGATAAATTAATTGATGGTGGTGTTACACTCATTTTGGGAATTTGGTGAGTTTTCAGGGGAATCTATCATGTGAAAAATGCAAATGCTGTTTTGGGATTTGGGGTATCATGTTTGAGAGAAAAATATTTCCACTCATGATTTTATCATAGAGGTTTTGGAGGGTGCTCCAGAAGTGAGAATGAGAGCACACTTTCTATAGTCACTTTAGTTAATTATATCTGGTGAATTCCAGTAGTTTTCTGAGTTTAAATGGCTATGTTTCAACTGGCAATTTTGTCTAACTATATTGACACTTTAACCTTTGTTTTTTTCAGTGAATTTTGAGGATTTTTTTAATGTAAAGTAATATGTTATTACCATTCCCATCCCCTGCTGATGGCTGATCCCAGCCGCTCATGGCCTTCATCACTGCACGGCTAGGGGTTGGCCGCAAGGCCTGGCCTGTCCAAAGGGACATCTGCAGCACATGTTTTTTTTAAATTGTTTTTATTCCATGCGATTCTATTGGGAGTATGGGGGTCGCTCTGACTCCCACTATAGTCCTGTGGAATCACAGTAACCCTGAAACAATTGTTTTTTATTTGGCCCAGGTGGGGTCTCACTGGGACCCTTCCTCATGTCCCAGGTGGTCAGGCCATCCCTACCCTGCACCCTTAAATGTTTTTCTGAAAGCTAACTCATGACACAGGGACTGAGTTACTGAGTCCTGAAATGGCCTCCTCAACATTTATGCTGATGTTGCGGCCAGCCAATCAGATCATTCAGTACCATAGGAACTCCCTGTACTGAGTCCCCATGTCTCGTAATGGCGGTCGCAACATTTCTCTTTATGTCGCAGACAACTAATCTGTGTGCGGTCTTCCATTGGACTTGCAAGAACTTCTTGCTACTGTGGAAGAGAAGAGGCCAACAGGAAAATAAAGCCTCCTCGGCCAATCAAATTGCTCAATTATTTGAAATTGTATGCCGCAGGACTCCCATGGGACCCCCACATCCCCAACTCTCCAGATAACTATACAGTTTGAAAAATTAATTTCTCAAAAGCTATCGAACAGATTTACACCAAATCACAAAAAGAACACTTTCTAATTATAGATCTAGTTTTCTACCAACCTTGGTGTAATTTGGTTCAGCTAATTTGGCTCTCGCACTGTTCAAAAATCCTCAAAGAAGCTACATGGGGAAATTGCGCTTTGGGCTCCCCTTTTTTTCTGCCCCTACTTGAGGGATCACCCTGAAACTTTCCAGGAAGGAGGTGAAGTCGCTGAACTTTGTTTTTGGGCAGTTTCAGGAAGATTCCACGTAGTTATTAGCAAAACAAATAATGAATTTCCTATAGTAACTAGGCCCTAACTATAACTACACAGTACCACCACTGCAGTGTGATATTTGTTTGTGTGTGTGTGTGTACAAATGCGTAAAGTTATGTGTGCAGAGATCTCAGCCCCTTTTGTGGAGATCTTTGCACAGAAAAGATACAAGAAACCTAGCTAGAGATCTCTCTTCCTAGATTGCTAAATACCATTTTGTAATATATGAGAAGTACTAATGCAGTACTACTACATGTACTACAAAATGCAGTTTGTGAATAGGCCTACCTGTATTTAAAGTATAAAACAGTTACAACACATCTTGTTTAAAAGAGAACACACAAAGAATGAATGATTAGAATGCGCACACCATTTCATAAAACAATGCAACTAATTTTGCAGGCATACCAGCTTGGAAAAATCTTCCAACTATATTTCAACATTCAGTTTGGGACTTGATTTATTGACACACAATATTAATTTTTTTAATATGTCAAAGCTCTGATGACAAAGTCACATTTAGTCCTATGTATTGATGACTAAACACATCTTATTGAATTATTGTTATTGAAGTCATACCTTTCTTGTTTAATTTAATAATCTTACTAAGTCTCATGAGGGCTCTATTCCAAAAGCCTGATACTTTCATTAATCCACAACACTTGAGATAAAAATCCTGTTATATTTTGAAGCATAGATCCTCCGACAGGTCCTAACTTTTTGCAAGAGCTGGAATATATTACTTTCTTAAAATTGTCTTCTGTTTCATAAGCCCTAGATGAAGATTCAAGGGTGATGTAAGGTTGAAGAACCGAACTTTACCTCTCAAAATTATGAATTGTTGTGGACCAAACTTGAGTGGTTTTCAGAATTCGGAAGCCAGTATCACCACTCCTTTGAGATTGCTGGAGGAGAAACCGAAAAAACTCCCCACTCTCTCCCCTCCAACCCGAATTCTCAAATAACCATAAGGAATTCTATGTGTAAAATGTTCTAACATATATCTATGCTATGACTATTAAGCTATTACTTCCGAGCCTAAGCAATGATGTGCAAGAATTTTCCACAATCCATATCTGTTGGAAGGAATAGCTCTCAAGCTCCGAGGTGAACTAAATTAGCCCTATGTAATCCTAGGTAATGATGATGACCTATTATGAAAAAAACACTAAAATGTATTCAGTAATCTCAAGAAATGACATAAAATACATAATATTTAACACTGGAACTGTCTTAGGCCAAGAATGCCTACAAAAGACTGTCTTACATGACAAATCAAGGAATCTTTAAAATAATATTTTGTTACAACACATGCTCTAAGGCAAAACAAGAAACATTACATTCTCACAAATATTATAGATAACCAGCAATATAATTCAAACTCTGAAAAAATTGAGACAACTGCAATGAAGAAGTGAGAAGAAATATTCAGTAATATTTGCAAAGAGTCTGTGGTATGTCTTACTGTGTGACTATCCTTGCTTGAATGCTACACTTCCCTGGGTTTAACTTTCCTACCATTTATTGCATGAGCTGTGAAATACATGTGCATGAAAGCGCTCTAGGTTGAGTAACAAAAGAGTCCATTCTCGATATAACAATTTAATAAACAATTTAATATTGAGGAGATCAAAACGTTTATTCCCAGTCTGTTTTGCTGACATGTTTCACTCAGGCATTTTGATCTCAAGAGTGTTCTCATGGCAATTCTGTATTTAGTAGGCCTGGGCGTAGTTCGCTGAGTTTTGCTACGCGTAACTCCGCGGAGTTGCAAAAAAACTCTGCGAAGTCCCGCAAGTGGCGGAGTGCAGTGCGAACTGCAGTTTTTGCTGGTATTCCTGCCGCACGGGTAGAAATTCTACCCGAGCGGCAGCTTGCGCTCACGAACTTACCATTCACGATCGCGAACTTACCATTCGCGAGTGGGGAAAAAACTATGCTGCACATCGCGAAGCGGAGTTTTCTGCACTCCGCGAGCTCCGCGGAGTGCGGACTGCAGAAAACTCCGCAAACTCCGCGAACGTATCGAAGTTCACCGCCCAAGCCTAGTATTTAGCAGGATGATTCATGTGTTAGGTCTAAGTAGTACAGTCATCAGGCAGACATTGCCTGAGAGAATCATCAGTCTGCCAACAGTCTTTACATTATGTGTCTGTCAATATAAATGCGTTAGTCCATCTGTTTGTGCTTGTGTGTTTCTTGTCAACTGAGCAGACTATGGATATATATTTTGATCTCATCAGTAACAGGTTGATTATGCAATCCATATATATCAAGGATACTTGAACCAGAGTATTTGTTTGCTCCTATATTTCCACAGACAGAATATAAGTTCTAACTAAATATTGACCAAGACCCAGCAAGGCTGTCAGTGTTTAGGAATGCATAGATCTACTTAGCATAATCCCAAATAACCCACAAGATTGATGGCAGTATCGATCGAATGAGGAAGTTAGATTCAACAAAAAAGTCACACTGACCTTAAAAAATTGAATACTTGAAGAAAATATGAGGAATTCGAGAACAAAATATGATTTGTCATTATAAACTGTAAAGTTCTTGAACAGTACAGTTTTGGTTCATCTTGTTCTTACTTTTCAGATTTTAGTTGAATAGGAGATAAATAAGTTCATTAAAAATGTAGTAATTTTCATTTTGAATTAAAATATGTGATTAATGACTATGCTGCTGTACTTACCTTCTAAATTACCTTTACCAACCACTGAAGCACTTTACAATCTAAAAAGAAATATGTATCTTTGGAGTGACATTTCTATCCCTTTTGTTTCTTCCCATCTTTCATGCAACATTGGCTCATAATGCCCCACTTTGCTACTTGCTAGGAGGGTTGTTGTATGTTGCCTGTAAAATATCATATAGAACCTTTCATTTTTTCTTATTTCTTGAAACTTTGCAAATTAGAGATGGCTGTTAAAAAGTATATTCTGGAAACTGTTAAGTGATATTTTATTCTCTTCAGATCTTTTTTCTGTGTAACACTTGAAAATTCAATTGCTGTGTTTAAAGAACTCTTTATTGATGGTGGTGGCCTTGATGCTTTTTGACCAGTGAACACAATGGGTTAGCATAATGAGCTTCAAGAGGCCTTAAATCATTTATTTATTTCTCATGCACCTCTTAATGACAACATTTTTAAACTTTTATGGATGCTTCTCATGACTATGATGTTGAGGACTTAAGCATATTGTGTTCCAGTAATTCTGACATAGTACTAGACCTGTGCCACTGTCTGCATACACTGCATATTCTATGTGTTGCACAAATGAATTCTTGAACCAGCATAGTGCATTCTTAATCTGTTATTTCATTTTTGAGTCAGTTAAAGATGATTACACATTTGGTTTTACCAATAGCTTCTGTTCTAACAAGTTGAATGCACGACAGTTTTTTGTTCCATAGTCTTTAACTACTGGGCATGTCAGAAGACAATGGCTCTGTGAATCTCTACCCTTCTTACATTTGCAATATTTCTGAAATTAAATAATTTTTAATCTATACATTGATACAAGGCACCAGTATGATCAGAACGAAATTAGTTGTTGCATTAACCATTGACCCATATTGATTAAAGCATCCATGTTGAGAGGGAATTAAACCTTTGTTCTCCAGTCAACAACTTGAGCGTTCACCTATGAAATGAGGTTCTGTAATTTTGGAAACCAATGATTAGCAAAGAAGTCTGCAAACTTTTCTAAGGGAGGTTATATGTGAAACACAACATTATTTCCACCCCTATGTTTACCTCAACATGTAACTACATGAAACTTGACATGCTAATATTGTGCAGATTCATCAAACAGCACATAAGGTATAAGCAAATAAAGATGCAAAGAGCTGCCTTTCCACTGTACATGTAGACTTAATCATGACTATATACTCTCTTGCCGACTGTGTAATGCCATTTTGGAAACTTGGGAAATTTTACCCTCCAAAGTGCTGAAATGATTCACACAAAACCTGGCCTGGATCTAGGAATTTACCCAGATGTGTGCCTTTGTTTGGTTTGGTGTAGATCTGTTCAGCACTTTAAAAAAAATCTGCTTTATAAAAGAGTGACAGGTGTGCTTTGCAGGGTTAATAATAAAAATATTTTGTTTATCATGACCAATAATTTTCAGTTCTTTCATGGATCCTGATCCTCAGGTCCTCCGAGGATAATAAGTCTGAAAAATAACAAATCCCATCAGAACAGACACCTTTCCACTGAGGAATCCTCATTGGGTTTAAGTAGCAGGGCAATCTAATTGGTAGGCAGAGAGCACATATTGTGGTCACTGTGCACATAGCAGGATACTGGTCACTAAAGCCTGTGTCTAGAAAAAAGTAAGAGGGAGCTTGGGGATCATTCCCAGACCCTATGGAAAATGTGGCAGCTTCAAGTAGGAAGCTACTGCCGCAAAATCTTTTTCTCATGGGTTTCTCACATTTATATTTACATAGTGGGGTTGGTTTGCCACTGGGGATAAGATTAAGGGTCTGGCCGAAGGGCATGCACAGCCGAGATCCTTCACCCATGGAGAACCGCAGGTGTATACAGCTGACTATGTAATGCTACCATACAAAGGGTGTCTTTTTGAGTAAGGCAGACCTACTGACTTTGTCAAAGGGTCAGAACACCAAAACATAAAAAGTGAGTCAACTGGCTTTATCAGGGGGCCAGCATATCAACATATATATAACAGACCTATTGTATTTGTCAAACATTTACCAATAATTATAATCGAATGTATGTTGTATAAATTCACAAATTGCATACAGCTCCAGCTTGGAGTGCTATAAAAGCATGGTAAGCTTTCCTGGGGTCATGTATTCAAAGACCATGGGACTTACTGTGATTTTGTTAATATTGCTGGGGGCTGCTGCGCTCCCAGCAGCCCCTCACATCCTTTAAAAAATGATTGGTGGTGCCTCTGCCCCAAGGGCACAACAATGATCCACAAATATAAACAAAAATCTCTTTTAGGGCATTATGAGGTGCTCCTTGTATGGAACATTGCACAATAATGGTAAATGGTAAATGCCATCTTCTGTTACTCATTTATTATCCTTTTATATTTGTTATGTTTTTTGGTGCCCCGGTGCCCACCTAGGGTATTCAGATCTTTTATTAATGTTGTGGGCTGCAGGTGGAGCTCCAAGGCCCCTGCAGGCCATGCTGTTTCCCCAGCCACCACAGGAGCAGGAGCTGCCCATTTTGAAAACCTTTTCAAAAGTGGGTGTACCAGTGCCTATCTGGAGCACACACATGTAGCAAAACATTGGTGGTGACGCAGTCAGTCAGTCAAAACAGAAGTTTATTTGGACAAGTTAGTCCTTAAACATTTAAAATCTCCATAAATACAGACTCTTAAAATCTCACACCTTAAATAAAATCTATCATAAAATTCATACAGTTAATATTTTTAAAACAAGTATTTCAGTTCTATTCATATTTAAGAATGTTTTTAACTTTTTGAATGAACTTCCCCATTGCACAAGCTATATCTAAATTACTCATTTCAGTTAGAAGATCTACTGCTTGTACCCTATTTTTAATACCATACTTTTTAAAGATTGGGCATAAAAACACTTTCCGTATATCCATCACCTTCTGGCAGTCCAATGACATATGTAATATATCGCACGTAGTTCCCAGACTACAAACACATTTCCCTTTGCCGTCAATCATTGCTTTTTTTACCTCGTTGTTTGCATAGCAAGGGTTAACGCCAGTTCTTAATCTTAGCAATTCTCTTCTTTTCTGCTGGCCCGGTAATCTATCAATATAAGGGAAATGTTGCTCATTTTGCCACGAGCTGGCCATAAAACGTACAGATTTTTTCCCCTTAAGATAATCTCGATCGTGAGCTCGAGGGGTTTCTCTCCCCCGGGCCCTGCGTTCCCTCTTATCAACCTTGATTTGTAACGTCAGAGGGCACAGCTTGATCTTCATAGTTCTACAAGCTTTGGTTATAATTTCTTTTATCCCTTTTGCCCATTTCAACTCGCTCTTCAATATCTCCTTTCTACACCACTGCGAGATTTTGAGTTTTTCTCCATTGCCCAGGCGCTGCCAAAATCTTAATAGCACCATACATGCCATTATATCCCATGAAGTCAATCCTGTTTCTAATCTTACTGCCTGGACCATTGAGGACATGGGCAACGATAATAAGTTTTTCAAGCATTTTCCCTCTTCGACATCCCATCTGTTTCTACCACTCAAATATAGCAATTCGGCTCCGTATAGGAATTGTGGTGGTACCATAGCTACATAAGCATTTAACACCAGTCTGTCTGACTTTTCACCATAAACTCCATTAAATCTTTTTAAGCCACTGACAGAGGCTGATGCCCTCATCTTCAGTGCATCTAGATGGGTCTGCCAATTCAAATTGTTCTCAAACCACATCCCTAGGTACCTATATTAATTTACCTTTTCCAATTTTGTGGAGCCCAAGAACCAGTTGAACCTTATTTTTCTTCTTCCAAGGCTTAATACTTTGGTTTTATCCATATGTACAAGTTTTTTACGATTGCAATATTCTTTGAACATATTCATCTTTCTTTGCAGGCTGATTTCTGTTTGATCTATTATTACGAGATCATCTGCATATAATAGACAAGCAATTTGTTTTCCATTTAATTTTGGACTAGCACCCCTTACAGTGTCTAAGACTGAGGGTAAGTCTGATATGAATAGGGAGAAGAGTAGGGGGGGCCAATACGCACCCATGTCTTAACCCATTTCCAATTGGGATTTTCTGTGATAGGCTCCCCTCTGTGTCCAAAATTATCTGCACCCAATTATAAGTATGTGGAGCTTGTATTAACCTGAGCAGATCCCTTGGGATATCGTATCCGACCAACGTCTCCCACAGTGTTTCACGGTCCACCAGATCAAATGCTGCACGGAAGTCTACGAAGCAGCAGAACATACTGCCCCTCTGCTCGATAGACTTCCGCGCAATGGACCAGAGCGTAAAGCAGTGGTCGACTGTAGAGTACCCCTCCTTAAACAACCCCTGTTCCGGGGGTACGACCTGCTTTGCTTCAGCTCAGTACTTGAGTCTTTCCAAAATTATTTTTGCAAATACTTTTTCTCCTACACCCAGTAGGTTAGTCTATAGTTCTTTGGGGCTTTTATATTTCCTCGTTTGTGGACAGGTCTTATGATTGCTCCTCTCCAATTTTCTGGTATCTGGCCAGTATTAAGAATCCCAAGGAACTTTTTTGAGAAAAATTCTGCCCACCACTCTGGCCTGGTTTTTATGATCACTGCAGGGAGATTATCTGGGCTTGCGGCTCGAGTTAAGGTAAGGTTAGATATAATTTTTTTAATATTTCTCGGTGTGAAATGCTCCTTAATCTCCTCCCTCACACCTGGCCACAATATAGTTCTCAATCTCTCTTTTGCTGGCCATTTCCCATATATTTCCCCCAAATAACTTACCCAATCATCTTCTGGTACTATGCAGTTCAAGCACCCTAATGTTTTGCCTGAACTATCTTAGACCATCTTCCAAAAACCTTTTATGTCTTTAGATTCTATTACAGACAAAAGTTTTACCCAGCAGCTGTCTTTGTATATTCTTTTTTTATTTCTGATAAGCGTTTTATATTCTATCCTTAATTTCTGGAGGTTATAGAATGATTCTATATTATACTTTCCCCTAAGTCTTCTTTCTCTTTGTCTAATACTTGCTTTTAGTTTACGACATTCTTTGTCGAACCAGGTCTTTCCTTTGATTTGGGATCTATTTTTCCTACCCTCGCCTGATCTACTTGGTTTTATTTTAACCTTAGGCATTCAATCACTTGGATAATTATATTTTCATACCAATTAATATCCTCACTATTCGGGATGTTTCCTAATATTTGGTTCTGTTGTACAGCAGCTAATTTTTCAATATGCTCCTCAGATATACGTGTTGTGAGACGCCTAGGGTAATCAATATTGACCAGGAGAGCTGTATCTCTTTGTTTCGTCCTTGCTCCATATATTTCAATCTTTAGTGGGTAATGATCACTTCCCTCCATTCTTATCACCTCAAAGTTCTTAATTAATTCAAAGTTCCAAGCATGTAGAAATATATAGTCAATCGGACAGGGTTGCTGGCCTATCTTAAAAGTACGATTTGCTGGACGATCTGTCTCCGTTCTGCCATTTATGCAAACTAAGCCCATTGAATCCATAATTTGCCCTAGAGCCATATCTTGTGCTGACATATCCACCATCGGGAAAATGGCATCATTTATTTTGTATGTAGTCAGCAGCTCCTTACACCATGGGTCAATCCTCCGAGGATCTAATTTATGAATATAGTCACCCAGCACAATAAGTACATCCTTTTGATAGCTATCAGTTAAGGACAGCACATCCTCTTTACATTTTTCCAGTTCTGTCTTGTATTAATTCTCTTTACCCTTCTGTATATACACATTTATAATGACGATACCTTCGTATTGTGGGTCTGGGTTCATCAACAACACTCTACAACCCATTACTGGTGGTGATGCAGGGAACCTCAGGGCCCCAGCAGCCCTGTCCAACTCCCCAGCCATCACTGTGGCAGGAGTTGGCCATATTTAAAAAAAAATGTAAAAGTGGGTGTCCCGATGTCCACCTGGATCATACACTGTGGAAAAACATTGGAAGCTATGGAGGGAGCCCCAGGGCCCCGAATGTCCCTGTAGGCTCCTCCTGGGGCTTATCTACAGCTTGTGGAGTAGGGCCCCCCTCTTCTGCAAAATACTAGCCCCAGTGTATGCGATCCTTGATGCCACTTAGAGGCTCATGGAGGAGGGCAGCATGGCTCTTCTTCTAATTAAAAAAACAGCCCAAACGGATGGAGTGCCCGAAGCCTCATAGAGGCTTGAGGAAGGGGGCCAAAAGCCCCCTACCTAAAAACTAAAATGCACAGGCAGCCCTGCCCCCCTGGGGGGTAAAGTTTTAAAACAGACAGGAGTCAATATTTATTTTTTATCAGAGCCACGAATCCACTGATCCTATGCAGATCCGCAGCACCCTTAAAAGAAATTCTGGTTTTGACCCATGGGGGCCCTCTGGTACTCAAAAAAGGTGTGACGCGCGCTGTGCTAGTCACCTAGGGTTGCACAGCCTTATGCACATTTGTGATCAACATTATTCACGTACTCAAAAGTATTCAAAAAGTTCAGTCTGTTTATTTCTATTCATTTTTCAACGTTTGTCCATCACATCAAAGGTACGAAATTCCACGGTTTTCTTCCATTTTATTTGCACAGGACTTGCCCATCCGGGCCTAATCACAGGCATGTTATGAAACTCGAATCCTCCGTTAAACTTAACATCACCCAATGCATTTCAGTCCTATGACCTTCCTCTGGTACTCACCAACCAGGCCTAGTGGGGCAGGGTATCCTTAACCCTCTCCCCCTTTATTTAGGACAAAGGACTGAGTCCCGAAGTCTTAAAATGGCTGCTGCCACCTCTTTGCTGATGTGATGGCAGCCAATCAGATCATATCTCGAGATCAGTTGGCTCCTCGGATCTTCCACAGCATGATATATACAAATATTTATAAACATTAATTTCTCAAAAACTACTGAATGGATATACACCAAGCACACTCTCTACCTCATGCATTGCATTGAGTAGTTGACTCTCTGTTTGACATTTGGCCTCTATTGACTGGCATAGTTGTGCCCTGGGGCAGAGACATAGGGGAGAAGGAGCCCTCATCTTGTCCTCCCACTCTGGAGATGCACTTCTTTGTTTGTTCCTATTCTCTGTATCCTTTAATGTTATGAGGCCTTGGATTGTTTGTTAATGCTTGATACATAACCCTTATGTTTGCATGTTCAAAATGCTAATAAATAAATAAACATTCTCTGGACCACAATCTAGTTTTCTGACCCACAATCTAGTTTTGTGCCAAATTTGGTGCAATTCCTTTCAGCCTTTTAGCGGTACGATTGCCAATTTACTCAGTTGACCATGTTTGTATGAGGCAGTCCACTTTCTTTGTACACATTACTATGTTATATAACATAGTGGTATTGAAGCCATATTGTAGTGTCAAAAGATGAGATCATCCTAGTTTTGGATGGAAATTCCAAGCATCTTACAGAAAGTGCATCGGAAATATAAAGGGTATAAAGCAGAGGTGTGAGAATAATCCTTACTATAGTCCGTGGCTAGTAATTCCATTGTGGGAGACAGACGGATGGTGCGCCATATTTATTCTTATCTAAGTCTGGGAATGAAGATTTTTAATGGCACTAAACACACAGGGTATCCCACATTTGGCAAGTTTTCCCAGAGAGGGTCTATGTCCACCCTGCCAAAAGCACATTGATAAATGAAGAAGCAGATATAAAGGTATTTTTTTTAAACTTTGACTGTTTAATGGTACCCAAGCGAACGGGCCAATATTTGATCTGTAGCCTGTAGCCAAGTAGGACTGAATGCTAACTGCTATTGCAAGGAAATGTCCATTGGCCTTTTTTATTAACTGTGCAAATACTTTTGCATCAGAGTTCAAAAGGATTATGAATCTGTATTATGATGATAACCCATTATCACCCTTTTTAAATTTCAGTACAATCTTGACCCACACCAGGATTTGGGAAGGATGTTCATTTGAAAGGATGTAGTGAAAAAGAGGCAATGGGAACTTACCCTAAAGATATAGTCAGGCCAAAGGAAATCTATGGGAAGGCCATTCAGGCCCAATACCCTTGCTGCTGATGATTATTCAATTAACCTGACAATTATGTTTTCATTACAAATTAAATTACTTTTCATATCCAACTTGATCTGCCCTGGACCCAGCTGGGGGCATCTGTTGGAGGGAGTCCTGACCCCCAAGTGCTGTTTCTGAGATCAACCTTACCTCATGCCTAGGTCAAGCACAACCAGACGACTGCAGTTGATGCTTAATGCTTTTTGGCACTATTTTAATTAGAAAATTAAAAAACTAATGTCTATGTTTCCATTTATTGGATCTTTGTTGTTTTGTTGTCATTTAGTCTATTAAAATATTCTCAATTTTTACAAATTGGAGAGGGATTATTATTGTGCTGTGTTTTTGACGTTCTAATTGTTTTAGTACTTCTAAATGCTTTACTCATATTCTTAATTTTAGCTGATCTGCTCTTTGTCATAGCTTCCAGGGGTTGCGCTCACGTTTAAATTACTGAAATCGTTACTGGACCTAACAAGAATAGTGCCATTGTTACTTGTGATGGACTACTTTCCAACCCCCACTAATAATCCACTTTCTGACAATCTTTTATTTTGATTAAAAGCAGTCTTCAGCTCAAACTAGTTGAAATAATTACAGCATGAATCATAAGAATAAATAGTCCTACCCTACACCTATTATCTGATGAGAAAAAATATAATACACCGAAATACTGATGAAGCAGAACTTTCAGAAAATGTACCCACAATCCCTTAAAGTATGTTAGGAAGCCCTCTTCACCATCCCCTATAAGCAAAAACAACCATGAAAAGAGGAAATTCCTTTTAATGTAAAGCTTTTGTTTCAAGGGAAAATTGACATTGTATATGGAATACCTTAAAATGTTTATTCAAGCTGGCCAAAAATATAGCTTTTACTATGGTTTTATACCCTAATGTTGTTTGATGAATACAATTGGTCTTAAATATCATTGCAAAAACATTGCGATGTCCAGAATAGTGTAGGACGTTTTACTGAAGATTAAAATAATGTTTTACTTATATTACTAATATTGAAGTATTTATTAACATTTTAGTTAATGTTGTTGTAAAATTATCATGATGCTTTTATGTGTGTGAGTGTTATAACTTATTATTATGTTATTTGGTATTTGTAATTATTTTTACCATAGTTTATTGTTTTTTGGTTTGATAATACGCAGTTATACTTATTTAGTTAAATTTTTTATTTGTTGGCCGTTTGTTTGAGTTGTGTAGATGTAGAATGGGAAGTGTTTTAAAATGTATGTGTTGTAATATTTAGGGTATCCTTAACCCCCACCCCCTTTATTTAGGACATAGGACTGAGTCCCGAAGTCTTAAAATGGCTGCTGCCACATCTTTGCTGATGTGATGGCAGCCAATCAGATCATATCTCGAGATCAGTTGGCTCCTCGGATCTTCCACAGTGTGATATATACAAATATTTATAAACACTAATTTCTCAAAAACTATTGAATAGATATACACCAAGCACACTGTCTACCTCATGCATTGCATTGAGTAGTTGACTCTTTGTTTGACATTTGGCCTCTATTGACTGGCATAGTTGTGCCCTGGGGCAGAGACATAGTGGAGAAGGAGCCTTCATCCTGTCCTCCCACCCTGGGGATGCGCTTCTTTGTTTGTTCCTATTTTCTATACCCTTTAATGTTATGAGGCCTTGGATTGTTTAATAATGCTTGATACATAACCCTTATGTTTGCATGTTCAAAATGCTAATAAATAAATAAACGTTCTCTGGACCACAATCTAGTTTTCTGACCCACAATCTAGTTTTCTGCCAAATTTGGTGCAATTCCTTTCAGCCTTTTTTAGTGGTACGATTTCCAATTTTATTCAGTTGACCATGTTTGTATAAGGCAGTCCACTTTCTTTGTAAACATTACTATGTTATCTAAAGTAGTAGTATTGCAGCCATGTTGTTGTCAAAAGATGAGATCATCCTACTTTTGGATGGAAATTCCAAGCATCTTACAGATAGCACATCGGAAATATAAAGGGTATAAAGCAGAGGTGTGAGAATAATCCTTACTATAGTCCTTGGCTAGTAATTCCATTGTGGGAGACAGACGGATGGTGTGCCATATTTATTCTTATCTAAGTCTGGGAATGAAGATTTTTAATGGCACTTAACACACAGGGTATCCCACATTTGGCAAGTTTTTCCTGGGCCGGTCTATGTCCACCCTGCCAAAAGCACATTGATAAATCAAGAAACAGATATAAAGGTATTTCTTTCAACTTTGACTGTTTGATGGTTCCCAAGCGAACAGGCCAATATTTCATCTGTAGCCTGTAGCCAAGTAGGACTGAATGCTAACTGCTATTGCAAGGAAATGTCCATTGGCCTTTTTTGCATCAAAGTTCAAAATGATTATGAATCTGTATTTTGATGATAACCCATTATCACCCTTTTTAAACGTCAGTATGACCTTGACCCACACTAGGAATTGGGAAGGATGTTCATTTGAAAGGTTGTAGTGAACAAGAGGCAAAGGGAACTTACCCTAAAGATATAATCAGGCCAAAGGAAATCTATGGGAAGGCCATTCAGGCCCAATACCCTTGCTGCTGATGATTATCAATTAGCCTGACAATTATGTTTTCATTACAAATTAAATTACTTTTTATATCCAACTTGATTTGCCCTGGACCCAGTTGGGGGCTTCTGTTGGAGGGAGTCCTGACCCTCAAGTGCAGTTTCTGAGATCAGCCTTACCTCATTCCTAGGTCAAGCACAACCATACAACTGCAGTTTATGCTTAATGCTTTTTGGCACTATTTTAATTAGAAACTATTGAAGTATTTATTAACAGTTTAGTTAATGTTGTTATAAAATTATCATGATATTTTTATGCGTTTGAGTGTTATAACTTATTATTATGTTATTTGGTATTTGTAATTATTTTTAGCATAGTTTATTGTTTTTCGGTTTGATAATACACAGTTATACTTATTTAGTTACATTTTTTATTTGTTGGTGGTTTGTTTGAGTTGTATAGATGTAGGATGGGAAGTGTTTTAAAATGTATGTGTTGTAATATTTAGCAGATTGTTGATTACATTTTAAAACTTTAATTGGCCAATTAGATTATCAATTATGAAAATACAATTTATTTAATATGTATATGTTTATGCACTTTTTAAGGTATTATTTCATTTTGTTAATAATTAGTATTTAAAATATGTTTGTTTGTGGCAGGTTTGTAGGGATGTAGGACACGAAGCATTCTAAATATAAATATTTAAAATGTTTCAGTAGAATAACATGCTTATGATTGGTAATTTGTTTATTAAATACATAAATAAAACAATTACATTGTTTTAAGAAAATATGGTGATTAGTTTGTTGTTCTAAAATGTAGAATATATATAATGTGTTATTTGTGTTAGTTAATACTGTGTTCATTATATTTAATACAATTTTATAATTGTAATGTTTTTCTAATTTTTATCCATATTTTTATCACAATGTGTTTTTATATATTAATGTGTACTTATTTCGTACTTACCCGGCCGGGGAACGTCTCCATTGCGCGGTGCGAGTCGTGTCCGAGCGAGTCGGTCGGTGCGGTTAGACCCGGGAACGAGTCGGTCGGAGCGGTCGGGACGCCCGGACGAGTCGGTCGGCGATTTCGCATCGTACTCGCTCGCCCGGATGCGCGTACAAATCGGTCGGGAAATAGGGCTCCGAATCGGATCCGGTTAAGCCGAATCCGATTCGGAGCCCTACCGGCCAAGATCGGAATCGGCCCCTAAGTCATTTTAAAATCATTCTTTTATTACTAACAATAAAGTCAATATCATGCAAAAATAAATATTCCCAAAAACTCTTTAAAATTATATACATACAAAACATAAAAGTATGCATTAACTTAAAAAGTCTACCCTTTATTAGTACAATAGAAACTGTTACCAACTTAGCAAAAATGGACTCAACATAAAATATTTGAATATGTTTCACAAAATTACCAAATTAATTTCTGCATTCATGATTAACACATTTTAAAATTGATATACATATAGTTATAAACACTGTCAACCCTACTTCCTTACAAACACAACACAGCAATAAAAGAAATAATTACAATTATCATCATCATCATCAATTTGTCTTTATTTCGATTGTCATAATCATTAAAGACACAATACATCCACATTTAGAATAAATGACTACAAAAGGTTTGTAATATTAAAATTATCTTACAATTTCAAAACCAATAAAACATTTAGCAAAGAGCAGTCGGAGCCGTACTTCGGACCCCCCTGTACGCGTAGCTGCGCGAGTCGCACACAGGGGGGACCCATGGGTCCACCCTACCTGTGCATGTACGGCGCGAGTTGCTTCGCCGCGTACCCGCTGTAGGGGGCGCCCCTGTTCGCCTCGCACCCATTGAGGCAATGGGAGCCCGCGTACGCGTTGTACGACCGGCTCCCATTGACTTCAATGGGAGTCCGACCGACTCGAGTACGATAGCATACGGACGCATCGTACTCGTTCGGTCAGGCTGCACGGGTCCGATTCGGTCGGAAATCTCTCCGGGTCCGGCTCGGTCGGAGAGATTTCCGGCCCGAATCGGAATCTGCCCCTTAATCATTTGTCTTCATATGATATTAGTGCTAACATTTGAATTTTTAAATTTTTATATTTGTTTCATATTTATTTATTTAGATTTTATGGATTTGAATTTTTTTTCCATTTCTTAGGATTGATATTTTTGTAAAATGCTAAGGGGCCGATTCCGATCTCGGTCGGAGGCGCACCCAATACCATTCGGTCGGGAAAAAAGCCATGCGAAAGCCTGTTTCCCGACCGAACCGTACGCTGGTCCGGCCGAGCGAGTACGATGCGACTCACCGACCGACTCGTCCGGGCGTCCCGACTGCTCCGACCGACTCGCTCGGACTCGAACCGCTCCGACCGACTCGCTCGGACCCGATTCGCACCGCGCAATGGAGACGCTTTCCGGCCGGGTAAGTACGATGCGCACTCGACCGCTCCGACCGACTCGCGCCGTCCGACTCGAACTCGCTGTCGGAGCCAGTACTTTGGGGGTCCGTGTCGGACCCCCTGTACGCGCACCCGTGCGAGGCGCACACAGGGGGACCCAAGGGTCCCCCTACCTGTGCGTGTACGCCGCGAGCGCCTCGCGGCGTACTCGCTGTAGGGGGCGCCCTTGTCCGCCTCGCACCCATTGAGGCAATGGGAGCCCGCGTACGCGTTGTACGACCGGCTCCCATTGAGTTCAATGGGAGTCCGACCGACTCGTGTCCGATAACATACGGACGCATCGTACTCGTTCGGTCGGACTGCACGGGTCCGATTCGGTCGGAAATCTCTCCGGGTCCGGCTCGGTCGGAGAGATTTCCGGCCCGAATCGGAATCGACCCCTAAGTTTTTTATGCTACTGGTCAAGTTGGGTTGGGTAAGCATCATCCCTGCAAAGTTTGAAATATTATCTGCTTTTGCTCATTTTGGCATGCTAATAGTAAATCTGACCCAGACAAAGTCCAAAACATTACCTGCTGGTGCTTGGGTGAAGTAAACATATTAAATAGGATCCCTCCTTAGTCCGACATTTTCCTTACTATTGCTCAAGATGAAGCTGGAATAGAAAAACTGATTCTTCCAAGGTCTAACATTTCCCTACTGTCGCTCAGGTTGAAGTGGGATTTGTAAATCTGACCCCTCCAAAGTTCCACACCTTCCCTACTGCTATTCAGAATATTTGACCCGCTGTATCCAAGTTGTGCATATGTTTATTAACTTTTGTTATATTTTATTTATAATAGTATTTGTGAATATTTGTAAATAATTTTTATTTGAACATTGTTTATTTTTTTGCATGCATTTTGGCATTTTTAGATTTATATATATATATATGTAGCTGTCTATGGTGAAGACTCCTAAAAATGAAATCAAATAGAATAAAGAAAAGTTGCGGCTCACAGTGATCGTAGTGCTGCCTCTCCTTTTGATGAAGGCATGCAAAGGAGCTGAAGTGGCATATATATGTAGCACTTCAACAAATATATGAAATAAAATATTATATATATAGTTTGATTTTCTATTATTTTATATCTTTGACTTTATATGCTTTTGGTTTTGAAAATGTTTTTATAATATATGTTTTATTTTTAATGTGAATAATTTGAAAATTATTTTATATTTGTATTTTTATCATTGTTTTATATATGTATTATTACTTTATTTTAATTATTATTCATTTATTTTCATTAAATGAATGGTATTATGCTGTTTTTATTTATTGTGATATTAATTTTGCTGTATTTTTATATTTTATTTTAATTTAATTTACTGTTAAATTTTTATAATGTGTTAAGGTATTAAATGTATGTTTAAATGTTCTGTATTATTTATGTATTTTACATTTATTATGTCTACAGTTAATTTCTATTTAAAAAAATATATATATATATTGTTACATACTTTGAAATATACAGACATACGTATGTAAATATTTTCCTCCACTATTTTGTTTTTGGGCAATATTTGTACTTCAATCAATCAATCAATCAGCGCAGCAAATTAGCCCGAGGGTCTCAAGGCACTGGAGTAGCTAACTGCTTTGTGGTTATTTGTTCATTTGAACAGCCAGGTCTTGAGTCCTTTCCTGAATTCCCGGAGCGATGAGGTAGTCCTGAGGTGCAGGGGAAAGTCGTTCCAAGCATAGGCTGCCAGGTATGAGAAGGAGCGTCCTCTGCTGTTGCATCAGCAGATCTGGGGGTTGTCTGCGAGCAAGAGGGAGGCAGATCAGAGCCAGTGCAGCTTCTTGAGTGTGGTGTGATGTGGGTCCGGCTGGGAAGGTCAAGGCTGAGTCTTGCCGCTGAATTTTGAATTGTCTGTAGTCTCTTCAGGAGGCATGCAGTGATTTCTACATAGATTGTGCTCCAATAATCCAGCCTGCTAATGACAAGGTCCTGCGTGACGGTCCTTCTGGTGTTGAATGGGAGCCACCTGAAGATCTTGCGAAGCATACATAGGGTGTGGAAGCAGGTGGATGAGACTGCATTTACATGTTTCTTAATAGTCAGCTTGCTGTCCAAGAAGATGCCAAGGTTGTGGGTGTGGTCTCTCAGGGCAGGGAATGGGCCAAGTTCAGCAAACCACTGTGCGTCATTTCATAGCAAGGCATTGGTTCTGAAGAGCGCTGCCATTTTGCTGCAGTCCAGGAGGGCCCTGATGTTGTCTGTAGCCATGATCAGGGCTGTCTCAGTGCTGTGGTTTGCTCAGAATCCGGAATAGAAGGGGTCCAGGAGGTTGTTGTATTACAGGTGTACGGCGAGTTGCTGGTTTGATTGCCTTCTCGAGAACCTTCACTGGAAAGGGAAGCAGGGAGATGGGCCGGAAGTTGTTTGGATCTGCTGGGTTGGTGGATGTTTTCTTCACAAGGGGCCTCACTTCAGCATGTTTCTGGTCCTCAGGGAAGGAGGCCAAGGTGAGGGAGGTGTTCAGGATTTTCTTAAGCTTGTCACTAATCATCTTGCTCTCGAGGTTGAGATGTGGTAGGGACACAGGTCTGTGGGTGCTCCCGAGTGCAAGAAGTTCATGATGGAGATTGTGGCTAGAGTAGTGAGAGGGAACCACTGGGTGAGCAGGCATTCGGGGTTTGTGTTCCTCCTGGGTGTTAGCAGGCTAATGCTGTCGGTAGCGGGACATTGAAGGTTTCATAGATGACTCAGATCTTGTTGTGAAAGAAGTCTGCCAGGGAGTCACGCAGTTCTTGGAAGCGGGTGATGTTCTCGGTAGCTGTGGGATTGGAGAACTCCTCCATGATAACGAAGAGCTACTTGCTGCGGTTTATGCTGCATTCTATGCAGTCTGTTAGGGCATTCTTCTTTGTTTCTTTCAAGAAGGCAGTAGTACTGTCTTGAAGGTGGTATGGTCTCCTATCTCTTTGCTGGTGCGCCACTTCCTTTCCATTTGCCGGCAGTTGTGTTTGGTGGATTTCAGCTCTGCGGTGAAGTTCTGGCTCTTCTGGCAGGTCATTTGGATTTGGCTGGCTTGGCAGGGGCAATAGTGTTGGTACATTCTGTGATCCACTGGGAGATGTTTTTCCGCAGCCTGTTCTGGGTTGGAGGTTGTGTCTAGGAGGTGAGAGTTGAGACCGTTGTTCCACTGGTCTTCTGATATTTTTTTCCAGTTTCGACACGTGCAGCTTGGGGGCTTGGTGCCAGTGTTGGTAGGTCCTCAGATGTTGAAGGGGACGCTGTAGTGGTCAGTCCAGGTAAGCTGTGAGACATGGTTGTACTTGACTCTGTCGCTGGACATGAAGATGGGGCCGAGCGTGTCTCCTTCAATGTGGGTAGGGTCGGTGACAAGTTGCTTGAGGTCGATGTTGCTCATGCTTTCCAGGAGGTCAGTTGTGTTGGTGTTGCTGGGGTCATCAAGGTAGAAGTTGAGATCCCCTAGGAAGATTTAGCGCTTGGAGTCAATGGCAATCGGAGCGATGAAGTCAGGGATAGTGTTGCAGAAGCTGGGGCGTGGTCCTGGTGGTTTGTAGGCAAGGGTGACTCTGATGGTGCTTCTTCCATCTGTGTGAAGTTGGAAGTTGATATGTTCCACTTTTTACATAGTAAGGGGTCGATTCCGATTCGGGCCGGAAAAAGCACCGACCGACTCGGATCCGGAAAAATACCGACCGACACGTACCAGTGGCGCCCGACACGCCAAGTACGATGCAAGCCGCGATAAATCCGACCGACACGTCAGGAAACCAAGCCGACCGACCGACCCGCTCGGAAAATAGCAATCCGGCCGGAAAAACACGCGAATCCAACCGACCGACACGCACCCGGAACAAATCCGACCGAATCGTACCCGCCAACTCCAACCTGCAAAGTACGATGCAAGGCGCGAAAAACACGACCGAGTCGGACGGAGGACAAGCCGTACGACCGACACGCATACAAAACCGAGCCGAAGCAACACAATACACCGCGACCGACGCGTACGCAGCATACAAAACTGCACAAACACAGCGTGAACGAAACGGAAAACACCGTACGAGACCAATGCAGGGTCCGACTCGGTCACAAGAACGTTTCCAACATACACAAACAGCACAAAGGAAAAATCAACCAAAAAAAGGCCAAACAAGCAATTACCAAGCCAATAAATACTGGGGGGTGGGGACAGAGAACAAAGACACACCAACAACTCCACCTATATAAAGGACACAAATCACTACCATGAGCCTTTGCAAATGCCATTCCACTGCCAGCACCCAAGAGAAAGCAACCACACACCCACAGCTCATCCCTCACACAAGCCACACACCAGCAGCACACCAACAAATACCTACCTCACATACACCCAGCACAACACACACCCACACACCCTCACCTGCACACCAACACACACATCACCCACTATCACCACCCATCACCATGCCCCCCAAGAAGAATCCCAAGTTCCTAGATAGTGAATTGGAAGTCATGGTAGACGAGATCCTCAGGGTGGAGCCACAGCTGTTTGGCACTCTGGTCCAACAGACCCCCATGTCGCAGAAAACCAAGATGTGGGAGAGGATCATCAACAGGGTGAACGCCCAATCACCATGTCGGCGCACAAAGACCGACATCCAGAACAGGTGGTATGACGTGCGCAGGAGGGTCCGGGAGCTGCTCAAGAAAGACTACCACCTGAGCCAATACACCGGCAGTGGCCCTCCTGCCAAGCCAGTATACCTCAGGCCCTGGGAGGAGAAGGTGCGGGCCATCCTTCCGCCAGTGAGCGTATATGGACTAGAGGACATCCCAGAGCCTGGTGAGTACACAACAAATGTACACAATAAACTGCCACAAAACACACACATCACTGTCAAGGGGAGAGTCAAACCATGCACTCATAGCAATTACACAGCAACTAGAACAGAATCATCCCAAAATGTGTATGTCAGTCAGATAAACACAACACATGCCATCAAAAAAGTCACATCCAACTGTGCCAACACATGTACAAACACAACCACAACTACAGCTAGGCAGTGGCACAAATAGAACTAACACACACATCCACACATGTAGCCACCACAACAACACCAACACACAGTGAAGACCACTCAAAGGAAGGAATTCTGTGTATGCTGGCCAAGTCAGTGTAGCCAATAGCATCATGGGAGTCGCACTCACACATATTGCCCCCCCCACAACTGTCCCATCAACACCACCCTGAACCATGCTCACATCACAGGGAGTGGAGAAGGACTCACAAGATGGCTGACACTGGCTACTGCTGTGGGGAGCACAAGGCTCTGCTGCCAACTGTGCACCAACAAACAGCAGGACACCACTGACTGACATCCTGAGAGACAACTTACACTCCCTGCAATGCAAGCACGTTCCATGGTGGGATATCTGGCTGGCTGGCTGGGTGGGAAGGGGGACTTGCAGCACTGACCATAGTCACCAGCACCTCCCCTCACACCCCCCCCCAACACAAACTCCACAGTACCCACCTGGTAGAATGCAATGCCCTCCATCCTAACACAAGATCCCACAAAGCACCACCACCCTGGGTTATGTTGTGTGAAGCACAGGGACACTCTTGGGACTCTTAGCCAAACAACTGCCAGGACAACACTCCCAGCCATCCTGTCAGCACAGCCAGCCCACCCCACAGGGAAGCAGAGTCAAAAGGAAGGAAGCATGGGCATGCTGGGAAGGGGGTGGAGGCAATAGCATGATGGGAGTCGTAGTCACAGACATTGCTCAGCCTCACAACTGGCCCATCAACACCACCCTGAACCATGCTCACATCACAGGGAGTGGAGAAGGACTCACAAGATGGCTGACACTGGCTACTGCTGTGGGGAGCACAAGGCCCTGCTGCCAACTGTGCACCAACAAACAGCAGGACACCACTGACTGACATCCTGAGAGACAACTTACACTCCCTGCAATGCAAGCACGTTCCATGGTGGGATATCCGGCTGGCTGGGTGGGAAGGGGGACTTGCAGCACTGACCATAGTCACCAGCACCTCCCCTCACACCCCCCCCCAACACAAACTCCACAGTACCCACCTGGTAGAATGCAATGCCCTCCATCCTAACACAAGATCCCACAAAGCACCACCACCCTGGGTTATGTTGTGTGAAGCACAGGGACACTCTTGGGACTCTTAGCCAAACAACTGCCAGGACAACACTCCCAGCCATCCTGTCAGCACAGCCAGCCCACCCCACAGGGAAGCAGAGTCAAAAGGAAGGAAGCATGGGCATGCTGGGAAGGGGGGTGGAGGCAATAGCATGATGGGAGTCGTAGTCACAGACATTGCTCAGCCTCACAACTGGCCCATCAACACCACCCTGAACCATGCTCACATCACAGGGAGTGGAGAAGGACTCACAAGATGGCTGACACTGGCTACTGCTGTGGGGAGCACAAGGCCCTGCTGCCAACTGTGCACCAACAAACAGCAGGACACCACTGACTGACATCCTGAGAGACAACTTACACTCCCTGCAATGCAAGCACGTTCCATGGTGGGATATCCGGCTGGCTGGGTGGGAAGGGGGACTTGCAGCACTGACCATAGTCACCAGCACCTCCCCTCACACCCCCCAACACAAACTCCACAGTACCCACCTGGTAGAATGCAATGCCCTCCATCCTAACACAAGATCCCACAAAGCACCACCACCCTGGGTTATGTTGTGTGAAGCACAGGGACACTCTTGGGACTCTTAGCCAAACAACTGCCAGGACAACACTCCCAGCCATCCTGTCAGCACAGCCAGCCCACCCCACAGGGAAGCAGAGTCAAAAGGAAGGAAGCATGGGCATGCTGGGAAGGGGGTGGAGGCAATAGCATGATGGGAGTCGTAGTCACAGACATTGCTCAGCCTCACAACTGGCCCATCAACACCACCCTGAACCATGCTCACATCACAGGGAGTGGAGAAGGACTCACAAGATGGCTGACACTGGCTACTGCTGTGGGGAGCACAAGGCCCTGCTGCCAACTGTGCACCAACAAACAGCAGGACACCACTGACTGACATCCTGAGAGACAACTTACACTCCCTGCAATGCAAGCACGTTCCATGGTGGGATATCCGGCTGGCTGGGTGGGAAGGGGGACTTGCAGCACTGACCATAGTCACCAGCACCTCCCCTCACACCCCCCCCAACACAAACTCCACAGTACCCACCTGGTAGAATGCAATGCCCTCCATCCTAACACAAGATCCCACAAAGCACCACCACCCTGGGTTATGTTGTGTGAAGCACAGGGACACTCTTGGGACTCTTAGCCAAACAACTGCCAGGACAACACTCCCAGCCATCCTGTCAGCACAGCCAGCCCACCCCACAGGGAAGCAGAGTCAAAAGGAAGGAAGCATGGGCATGCTGGGAAGGGGGTGGAGGCAATAGCATGATGGGAGTCGTAGTCACAGACATTGCTCAGCCTCACAACTGGCCCATCAACACCACCCTGAACCATGCTCACATCACAGGGAGTGGAGAAGGACTCACAAGATGGCTGACACTGGCTACTGCTGCGGGGAGCACAAGGCCCTGCTGCCAACTGTGCACCAACAAACAGCAGGACACCTCTGACTGACATCCTGAGAGACAACTTACACTCCCTGCAATGCAAGCACGTTCCATGGTGGGATAACTGACTGGGTGGGTGGGTGGGTGGGAAGGAGGTCTGGCTGTCAACCAAACACAATCAATGCAGACCATGTTCACACCCCAGAGAATACATAGAAATGCCCAAATAATGCAGGACAATGTGCCACACCAATATCAACCCCTGACTGTGACGACTTAGGACAATACAATGTACAGGCCCGCACCCCGAGGCACAGTCACAACTGTCAGGTGTGTCAACCACTGATGCCTGCAGAAACATGACATACATTGTTTGTGTCTCCCAAAAACAGGTGATGATAGGGACACAGCAGCAGACGCTGAGGAGTCCCAGTCCCAGGCTCAAGAGGATGCCGAGCTCACTGGCGTCGTACAGCCTCTGTCCTCCTCGGACGATGAAGAACAACCTGGCACATCCGGTGCAAGTCAACATGCTGCACCAGCAGGACCACCAGCTGCAGCACCAGCAGGTCCACCAGCTGCACCCCCTGCACCCACCCCTCCAACGACTGTCACCACGAATACCATCCCTGCCGACATGGACAGAATAAGGAACAACACCAGCGCAGTGACCCTGGACCAACCTGGGGCCATGGACACCACCACCACCACCAACCCCCAAGGTGGACCAGGGTTATCTGTGCGTGCAACTGCACACACTGCACATGTCAGCAGGGGTGGTGGGAGGGGTGGGAGACAGAGGTCGCTGCTTGCAGACGTTGCTGGTGTGCATGAAGACCCACAACTGGTACGCATAGCTGATGCGTACCAGTCCAGCACCGGAGAGCTCAGCCAGGTAGTGGGGCTCCTCAGAGACATCAAACAGCAGCAGGCTGCCCATCATGCCCGCTTGGACTCCCACATGTCCCATGTGGAGTCACACATGTCACGTGTGGACTCCCACATGTCACGTGTGGACTCCCACATGACCCGCGTGGAGTCCAAGTGGGATGTACTACATGAGATGACGGCGGTGCACAGGGACATTTTACAATGCCTCCGCCAGATGAACAGCAACCAGTCCACACCTCCCTGTGTGCCAACAACATCTGGTACCGAACAAACTGCAACTGCCACAGGGAGGGAGGAGGACTCTGGCGGAGAGTCCCCTGCACCGCAGCAGCCTGCACTTGAGGGCCCCCCCCAAGAAGAGGGGTCGTCCGAGGAGGGGAAAGTGAGAGGCTGATGGCCAAGCGCAACTCCCAGGAAGCCTGAACCTGTTCTGGATTTTCGCCTTTGTGCACAGACTGTTCACCCTGTTGATGGCAACACTACTCCCACACATTGCATGGGGAGTACAAGTTGGAACAATGTGTCAGACAACTGTGGCCCCGATACTGGGGATCCTGTCTACCTGGACTTTCTATTCATCTAGGAACTTGGGATTGCAAGATTCATGTACAGCACAATCCATCCTATGCACTATTATCACAGATGTATCACAATAAACACAATAATACACCATACTTGCCTCTGTCGTGATTCCAACGTGGGTACTGTTATGGGGATGATGAACAACAAAATTACACTGTGTATGCGAACTGCAACAGCAAGGACAACACAGGCATGTGAGTACAGGCAACGTGACACATATGAGGGAGACACACCACCAGGGCTACACAACACATACACACCTAGGCCATCTGACTCATTGCCTACACTGATGTTGCCAGGGAAGACGGTGCAATGCACAGACACCACACCCATTCCCAGTTGTAGTCAAGTAGCCCACAGGTGCAGTAAGCAAATGGCAGTCAAATGTGTGACCACAGACAACGCACATCACTAAGTGAAGCACAGGTTTATTACACAGTAGCAACATGCCGTAACCACTACAGATGCAAGGTAACCCCACCTGGTAGCGGGCACACAGTCAACAACTGTAGACAGAAGGAAGTCCATGGGTGTGGCGCACATCACCTGTAGGGACACAACAGCTACCAGCCTGGATGTGCAATCACGTTGTCGGTGGACACAGTTGACCAAACGAATCTGAAAGTACCCTGTGAAGGACAGAAATGACACACAGTCAAAAGCAATGGAGTACAGGACAGAACAGCAAAACTCATGCACAATACATGTTACAAGATACCCACCCAGAACCAAGTTAGCATGTCAACACTGTTGGGGAGTACAGCCCACCTGTCACCACACATCGCAACACACATCCAGTCAAGTAGCCCATGGACACACTCCAACAGCACCAGAGCACCACCCACACATCATGCCAACTCACATCATTGACATGACACCTCAGGATACTCACATTCAGCTAAAGAAGTTGGTGATGAGCTGTGTGCGGACATCACCATCACCATCATCATCATCATCGTCACTGGCATCGTGTTCCAGGCCAGGATCCTCCACAGGTGGCGGATGTTGGTCATCGTCATCCTGGATGAGAGGCAACTCCTTCCGCACTGCCAGGTTGTGGAGCATGCAGCAGACGATGATAATCTTGCACACTTTCGCAGGGGCATATGGGAGGGACCCTCCGGTCTTGTCCAGGCAGCGGAAGCGGCTCTTCAGGAGACCAAAGGTCCGCTCAATCACTCTCCTGGTCCGACCATGTGCCTCATTGTAGCGCATCTGGGCAGGTGTCACAGGGTTCCTGAGGGGTGTCAGCAACCACGGCATGTTGGGGTATCCCGAGTCACCTACGGACAGACAAGTGCACATCAGCTGACTTGGAAAAGTGGGCGGAATACTACAGATCAGATCACACACAATGGCACAAAGTCAGTACACACCGACAAGCCAGGCACGCTGGTTCTGCATCTGTGCCATCAACCTGGGGATGCGACTACTCCTCATCACAAAGGCATCGTGTGCTGAACCAGGGAAACGGGCACACACGTGTGTGATGGTCATGTCTGCAAGACACACCACCAGTGCATTGACCGAGTGGTAGTGCTTGCGGTTCCTGTAGGCCTGCTCCTGGGCCTGTGGTGGTACCAAAGCCACATGTGTCCCATCAATGGAGCCAATGACATGCGGCATCCTCCCCAGGGCATAAAAGTCACTCTTCACGTCAGTGAGTCGTCGCAGTCTAGGGAAATAGATGTACCGGTTCAGGAAGAGCAACATTGCCGCCAAGAAATCGCGGAGCACACGGCTGAACATGGTCTGTGACATCCCACCAGCAGACGCCACAGTATGTTGGAAGGTACCGGTGGCAAAGAAGTGTAGGGCTGCCATCACCTTCACCTTGGGGGTCAGCGCTGTAGGATACGGCCGGCCAGGCTGCAAATGTGGGGACAACTGCACTGCAAAATCCTCAATCAGCTGCCTGGTGAAGCGGTACCGTCGGATGCTGTCCCGTTCCACCATCGTTGCCAGGTCTGGGAATGGCCGATGGACAGCAGGAGCCCTGCAGTGCAGAGGAGAAGTAAGCAAGATCGTCAGTCACCCCACATATGCGGCATTGAACACACTCAAGATCCCAACATACATCATCATGAGGCACAACTACATGAAGTGTGCAGTACCGGAACGACATGTATGGTACATACATGGCCAACATCTGTCAACACGGTCCTACAGGTGGCATCAATTTGTCCCAGGTTGGCCCATTGGATATCATGATGCTGTGTCACAGTCACCCCCCAGTGACATGTGAGGACAGATGTGCCCCAGGCACCACAGCTCAACGACAGGCACATTCCCAGGGACCCTGTAATGCCACATGGACACTGGCATCACCTGGAGTATCATGTGTACACCACAACAAAACAAACATGACCCCCACAGGTAGTGGCCACACTTGCCATGGCAGGAGAGCCATGGACGTCTGTGACACACACGCACAACATCAGAGTCCATGCACACACAACGTGGATGTGGAGACTGTCTCCCATTGTGCACATGAAATCAGAGACATTGTAAACACTACATGCACAAAGACTGTGGAGGGCCATCACTATTGTGCCACTGGGACACCCTGGCTCAAACATACCGTCCCACATGGGACTCACGGGGTATGTGACATGACATACACAAACACCACTGTGAAATGTGACCATGGCACATGCACAGATATGAACAGTTGCACATCACAGTGGTCACGTACACGTAACACCCAGGATCCTGTCCCCATTAACACGTGCACAGCCTGGGGGTGGCTGCCCACAGGTGACACCCACAGGACAACATGTACACCAACATACACACAATAGGAAATGCAGCCTTACATGCCTTATGATAAGGTTTGGACAGGCTGTCGTGATGTAGGTGTGCCCCTCACTCCCTGGGAGCTATCTGTGGCTGGCATATGTCCATCTGAGACAGGCATGCTGACATATGCCAGTCACATGTACAGTGATGCGTTGAACAGCAATGGACCGATCGGTGCCTCCGGCCGGCCCATTGCTTTCAATGTGTCGGGTACGCGTTGTACCCCTGTGCGCGTTGTACTGCAATGGACCGATCGGTGCCTCCGGCCGGCCCATTGCATTCAATGTGTGCGGGTACGCGTTGTACCCCTGTGCGCGTTGTACTGCAATGGACCGATCGGTGCCTCCGGCCGGCCCATTGCATTCAATGTGTGCGGGTACGCGTTGTACCCCTGTGCGCGTTGTACTGCAATGGACCGATCGGTGCCTCCGGCCGGCCCATTGCATTCAATGTGTGCGGGTACGCGTTGTACCCCTGTGCGCGTTGTACTGCAATGGACCGATCGGTGCCTCCGGCCGGCCCATTGCATTCAATGTGTGCGGGTACGCGTTGTACCCCTGTGCGCGTTGTACTGCAATGGACCGATCGGTGCCTCCGGCCGGCCCATTGCTTTCAATGTGCGCGGTACGCGTTGTACCCCTGTGCGCGTTGTACCTCAATGGACCGATCGGTGCGCACCCATTGACAATGGGCTTGCCTGGCAACGGACGCGTTTTCGAATATTCGAACGAGTCGGTTGCTGGAAAATCAGTTGGTCACCCACAACAATGTTGCAAAATCATGTATGTCATGAAGTTGAAATTTTGAAGGATGCTGTGGGCGTGTTTTGGTGCTGCTATTCCATGGATTGGCCAGATTCAGAAGATGCAAACGACTTGGACCTATCACTTTGGACACAAGGGACAGTATCTGCCTCTCCAGCACATATATATTGCTGCATGTTCCCCTGAGAGCCCACTTGCCTGCACTACATGCTCCAGGACGACATCTGCCACTGCACTGCTGCTGTCTCTGCCCCTCTGGACCCTGCAATGGCACGTACTGTGGAGAGAGCCCCAGCCTTCAGCCTTGAAGAGAACCAGGCCCTGCTGGACAGCCTACTTCCACAGTACAGCAAGCTGTATGGGACACCAGGGGAGCAGGTGAGTGTTCTGTGCACTGCCTTTCTGAATGTGCATTTTGTCTGACTAGCAAGGCTGAGAGTCAGCACACCACTGGCTAGCAGGCTCACTGAGTAGTTGTCACCCCCCATAGTGTGTAGTGACTTGCACTGGACAGGTATGGTGCAGTGACAGTGCTTCTGAACAGGGTTTTACTCCCCATGCTATGATACCATGTAGTGACTTCTGGAAAACTGTCCATGGGCAGCCGTGCACTGCCTGGGTACACCATGTGCCCCTGTGATTGCGACATGTATATGCAACTGTGTCATGCACGGATATGTTGCATGTGTAGTAATGGCCTTATCACTTTGTCATCCTGACAGGCTTCTGCCCATCGGAAGCATGAGATATGGAAGGACATCGTCCGGGCTGTCCGGTCCGTGGGGGTCTACAAGCGCCGGATCCGCAACTGCCAAAAGAGGTGGCAGGACCTTCGGGGCTGGACCCGGAGGATTGCACGGGTCCAGCTGAAGCTGTCGCCTCCTCGCAGGAGGGGCGGAACACGGACCCTGACCCCCACATGCTCAGGATCCTGGCGGTGGTCTTTCCAGACCTGGATGGGCAGCTGAAGGCCAGAGAGCAGCAAGGAGGGGGTGAGTCAAAGACTGCACTGTGTACTCTGTCTAACATGTTATGTGCCCTCCTCGGGCCAGGTTGAACTGCCACAGTACAGCAGTCATGTTGTCCAGGAGCCATGTCCCTCTATTGTGCACTGCCCACTCCTCATCTGATACCCAGGTGTGGCCCTTACATGCAGGGAATTCTGTCACTTAGGACTGTGTCCTTGCAGTTTGCTTGACTCAAGGTGGGAGACAGCATCTGTTTCCCTGACTCTGTGGTGGGCATCATGGGTGGGTCCATTGCTTACACAATGCCTGTATTCTGACATGTATTCAGCGTGTTACTTTGATCTGTGGTCCAATTGCTGAGCTGATCCACCACATGTGGCTGGGGTACCTGGCACACACCCATGCTGCGGGTGGGAACAATGTTTGGGCCCCAGGAGTATGTATATGACGTGTGTCACACATACTTAGCCAGCTGCCTACAGTCCAGGGCTCATCCCTCATTCATGTGGGGCTGGACAGTCATGCCTACTCCAGGCCATACAATACACTCTGTACTCCCACTCCCGTGTATCAGAGGACACATTGTGCACAGTGATTTGACCCCTCAGGTGTCTGCCTCTGTGTCAGTGTGCTGTGGATTAGTCGCCAGGACTGCTGTGGAGTTTCTTGGTAGGGGCTCAGCATGCCACTGGAGATGTGACCATAGGAGACGATACTTGTGTGACACATAGGTGTCTGATCAGCTGCCCATGCAGACTGGGGCATGTAAATGTGAAGTTCAGGCAGCTGTTCCCCATGCACAGCAGAGTGTGAGGGGCTCAGGTTCAGAGGGTAGTGTCACAGGTCTCCCATATGTCCAATAGGTATGACCTGGACAGATGAGGGTTAAGAGGATGTGTTGTGGGGGATGTACATGTGCACTTGTGCAGCTCCAGGACTTGCATTCCCCATGACCTACTATTGTGACACAGTGCAGAGTGTTGTTGTCTGGCTGCAAAGTCATACATCACTGAGACAGTGATGTATGACTTTGCAGTCATGCCTCCGCCATGGCATGTGTCTACTGATTGGTGATCCTGCAGGGGAGTGACATGTGCTACATGCACACCATAGTGGCGCTGGCTATCAGGACATGGGTGCATCATGGTGTCTGTCGCTGGAATGCATCACATGCATTTCCTATTTGACTCTGGGCATCCCTTACATCCGTAAACCTGTACTGACTCAGTGGCAAGAGCTGTGATGTGTCCACACCGTGTCCTCTGCACTGTCCAACTACTGTGTACTTGGTGCATGTGTCAACACTGGGGTGTTGCAATCCAACAGACACCAGACAGATGGGTGCAAGGCCATGTGGGATGTGAGTGCCATGCTTGGCATCAGACTGACAATTGACTTCTCCTGTTCAATTAGGGCACTTTTAGCAATGTACAACTAATGATGCCAGGGCTTGCTCTGTAATGTGCTGTGCTCACAGTGGTGTGTGCGTTTGGTGCAGGTGACTGATGTCTGTCTGTTTCCCCATTGTTTGCAGATACATCCACGGCCACGGAAGGGGACAGCTCCACGGACCAGGAGGAGCCGGAGAGCCAGACTGGGTCAGCAGCCGAGGAGTGGTCGGAGGGACCCAGTGGCACGGAGGGCGAGGGGAGCCACACCGAGGAGTCCTCAGCAGCATCCACCTCAGCTGAGGACCAGAGCAACTCGGAGGATGACTCCTTGTGGAGGCGGGTGTCAGCAGCCACCACACCCCAGCTAGTGTTGCTGTCCCCGCCACCACCAGCACCACCACCGCCCTCCCATCGGCTCCCATTCCCCAGGTCCGTGGAGGCTCCCATGTCCGGGAGCGTGTCTCCTTTGGGCCAGGCACCGCACCCCCTGCCCCTGTGTCCCCTGCTGCCCTGAGTGAGGAGTCTGTGTACCTCCTTCGCCAGCTCCATGTAGGGCAGACAGCCATGCTGAGTGTCCTCCATGCGCACACCGCGCTGTTGACTCAGCTGGTGTCGTTCATGGAGGGCATCTCATCGGGCATGTCTGACCTACAGAGGGGCAATAGGTCCATGGACTCCTCCCTGACGGCAGCAGTGTCCCTCCTCAAACGGTCCCTCACCCCTCCTGCCTCTGCTCCATCCACACTCCCCAGCACCTTACCCATCCCAGGCACACACACACTGGCACAGGCACACACCAGCACACACACATCCAGCACACTGACACACACGCCAATGACAAAACGCACACGCACGCACATTCAGGGGACTGAAGCCAGACTCACAGGGGATGGGGCCCTGGAACACACACACGCATCCACATGCACTGCGCAGTCCTCAGTTCCCTCTCCTCCAAAGCACCCTCCCTTGCCTCACCTGCAACCCCAAAGTCACAGCAGCTCTTCCTCTGTGACCTCGGCCTCTTCCCCACCGATGAAGCTGCTCCAGCATCCCGGGGGAAGAGGAAGCCCACCCACACGGAGCAGAGTGCCCCTCGCCCCCGGACACCCTCCCCCAGGCGCAGACGGACTGAGGCCCCCACCCGCAAGTCCCCCGGAGTGCTAAGAGCAAGACCCCGCCACCACCCTGCAGCTCAGGCACAAGGTCTCCGTCCTCCATCCCTCAGGCCCCCACTGCACAGGTGCCCCCACCACACCCTGCCCCAGGTTCCCCCACCCACAGATATACCATCCCCAAGATGCTCCGGCCTTCTCCCCCTGCCACTTGCTCTCCCAGCACCACACCCCCGCTGCGCTTGTCTGTGCCACTGATGTGGTGAGGGTGTCCCCCCTCTGTCCAACCCACCTTGCCTGTTCCCCATTCTCCTCCCCTGGAGGTAGGCACTGCAGTGGAGTCCACTACCGCCCTGTCTGACTTGGGCACTGCAGTGGCGGACCTGTCCACCCCATCTGCAGGGTCCACTGCAGTTGTGCCGGCACCCACGACATCTGTGTCATGCCCCCCAGTTGTGCCGGCACACACCATGTCAGACACCTCCACTGCAGTTGTCAGTGGCTCTCCTGCACCCACCACCCCTTCCCTGACTCCCCCTGGTGAGCCCTGATCCTGTCCCTGCGTGTGCCTGGCCTGCCCCCGGTTGCCCCTCCTAGTGGATTGTCCCTGGTATTGTGCAGGCATGCGTAGGGTGACATCTGCCAGTGTCACCCTGTTTGAACTTTGACAATGGACTGGCCATTGGCCTTTGCTCTTTTTCAGGACTTCGTTTGGCCTCAACACATATGCTGAATAAAGCAACTTTCTTTTCTCTAGTGCTCATGCTTCAGATGTACATGTTGTTGGTGCAGCTAACCATGCCCTTGCTGCAGTGATGGTGATATCTGGTCTCATGATTATGAAGTGTTACTGTGCAGGAACCCATGTGGTCCAGGGGAATGTGTCCTATCATGTGGTGTATCCATGTCATCAATAGCAGCATCTGAGGGTGTCATGTGTTCAGTATTTGGCAATGGGTTTCCTACTTACATTGGCAATTTCATATCTGTGGCTTCCACCCCTGCACATCTGTTGTGCCTGCCATCGTTGCATTTGTCTACTTCCCTGACCGTGTTGCCATCTCCAGTGGACATGCAGGTTTGGGCATCAATGGGGAGGGACTCATCCGTGTAGTCAGTGCAACATTGCTATACAAGTGTGTTGGATCTGTGCTGATGATTCCGTTGGCACATCCATGACCAGGCTGATGTGATGGGAGCCCTCATTTGGTGCTAATTGTTGATTGTGTGACCAAGTGCTCAGCTGACATGATGGGGCCCTACTGAGGCAACATATGGCACAGCTTTCCTCACACAGGAGTGGAGTCCCCTCATGGCAGTGTGTACACGTGTGACATTGCCTGCACCCAAGGTGTGTGTTGTATGTGCATGTCTGTGTGTTCACTTCCATTCATCTGCGCATGCTGTGATCCCTAGTGTTGTACCTGTTTGTGATGCTTGCTGACTTGAGCTATGTTCCCCAAAGTCTTCTCCCTGTGTTCTCTGTGATGTGGGTGCATGGCACATTACTGGTCATCAGGGTGTCACCCATAGGTGTGTTTGCTGTCAGGGCTGAGTTTGTGTGCAGACGCAGATGGGTCACAGTCAGGTTTCCCCTTGGCACTTGTTGTTTGCCCCTGTCATGTGATTTCCAGTTTGTGTTATCTTTCAGTGATTGTGACACGTTGTGTGTGTGACTGCTGGCACTCCTCAGGGTCCGGGCTGCAATGTTGGTTGTTGTCTATGTGTGTTCTTTGTGGGTGACCTTGGCTTCTTCATTGGTGTGTGACTGTGGCTGGGATCCCATTGGTCGGTGTGGTATTGCCGTCATGTCCATGTACAGCGTAGTGTGCAGTGTGTCAGACATTCAGGAGTCTTGTTGAGTGTCCATGTGTGATGTGTTTCTACACCTTGGTTCCCACCCACCACCCTGGAATAGTCATGGGTGCATGTGCAATGTCACCAGTGCATGTGTACTTCACTGCTGCACATTGTTGGAGGTCGAGGGTGTGGTGTTGAGTGTGTGCAGATGAGAGTTGTTGCCCGGCTAGGCCCCTGCCTCCATGTTGGCCTTGGCTTACTGGCCATGCTGATTGATTTGTGCTTGTGTAGGTGTGATGGTAGTTTGTTGCTCAGGACACCTGACTGTGGTTCATAGTGTGAACGACATTTAGCTTTGTCATCACAGTGGTATTTTTATTCAGCCCAGGGTCACCACATTGTGGGGGCCCTGGGGGTGGTGCTGTGGTGTGTCTGTGACTTGCTGTGTCAGTTGTTGTTCCTACGTGCCTGTGTGACATGTGTGTTTTGTGCTCCCTCTCACCTGACAATGCCTGCTTGCCCACATAGGGGATTTGGATCCATGAGTTACCTTAGTGTGGCAGTGTATGCACATCTGTATGATTGGTATTCAGCTCTCCTCATGTGTTGTGTGGTTGCCTGGGGACACTGGCACCCCCACCCCTCACCTGCTGTGTATGATGACAGTGTTGGTCTGCCTGTTTGTGTTTGTGCATCTGCACCACTGCATTGGCATATCTTGGGTGTGCCATTGGCTGTATGTTGTTTGGTGTGTTTCCCCTGCTGTCCCTGGGACTCCTAGGTCATCGGTCAGCACAGTGATCATGGTTTGTGTGTCCCATTGCTGCCATGGTATGGTATCTGTTCACCTCACATCTGCTGTCTCCACAGGGTATCTGCATTTGTGTGCCCATTGGTGCAAATATGTGGTTCTGCATTCTGATGGTCACTTCTGTCATTGTGTCATTGATGACTGTTGACGGTCTCAGCCCCCATGGGTGTTGTTTGTCTGCACATGGCCAAAGGAATGTTTCATTTGCACTGCAGTATTTGGCTCCCCCAATTTATGTTGCAATGGGACACATACACTACTTTGCCACAGATGAGTTTTTGGTTCTGTGAGCAGGAATGATCCATGCAGTTTGGCAGTTGCAGCTCTTTTCTTTGTCAACAATTACCTTTTGGTCACTGTGATGATGAGGGTGTAGACCCCATTGCCACAATGGTCAAAATGTGCTTCAGCTATGGACCCCACACTTGCCTTTTGGTCACTGTGATGATGGGGGTTTAGACCCCATTGCCACAATGGTCAAAATGTGCTTCAGCTATGGACCCCACACTTACCTTTTGGTCACTGTGATGATGGGGGTTTAGGCCCCATTGCCACAATGGTCATGGGCTGCTTGCATTGTGGGTGCCACACACATATATGTGTGGCACATGTGCTAGGGGGTCACATTGTATGTTGAAAGTCATGTTCGGTGTTGTAGGCATTTGACACAGCCTACACACGCTTGTCATGGTGGTGGGGGATGTCTTAATCTTGCATTCCCTAGGTTGTGGTGTGCTTGTTGTGTCATGCATTGTCCATCCTATGAGTGGGGGTGGTAGTAGTGGTAGGCATCCAGCCCCCTGGGTGAGGGTGGTAGTAGTGGTAGGCATCCAGCCCCCCTGGCTGAGGGTGGTAGTAGTGGTAGGCATCCTGCCCCCTGGGTGAGGGTGGTAGTAGTGGTAGGCATCCTGCCCCCTGGGTGAGGGTGGTAGTAGTGGTAGGCATCCAGCCCCCCTGGGTGAGGGTGGTAGTAGTGGTGGGCATCCTGCCCCCTGGCTAAGGGTGGTAGTAGTGGTAGGCATCCAGCCCCCTGGCTAAGGGTGGTAGTAGTGGTGGGCATCCTGCCCCCTGGCTAAGGGTGGTAGTAGTGGTAGGCATCCTGCCCCCTGGCTAAGGGTGGCAGTAGTGGTAGGCATCCTGCCACCCTGGCTAAGGGTGGTAGTAGTGGTAGGCATCCTGCCACCCCTGGGTGAGGGTGGTAGTAGTGGTAGGCATCCAGCCCCCTGGGTGAGGGTGGTAGTAGTGGTGGGCATCCTGCCCCCTGGCTAAGGGTGGTAGTAGTGGTAGGCATCCAGCCCCCTGGCTAAGGGTGGTAGTAGTGGTAGGGCATCCTGCCCCCCTGGCTAAGGGTGGTAGTAGTGGTAGGCATCCTGCCCCCTGGCTAAGGGTGGTAGTAGTGGTAGGCATCCTGCCACCCTGGCTAAGGGTGGTAGTAGTGGTAGGCATCCTGCCACCCCTGGGTGAGGGTGGTAGTAGTGGTAGGCATCCTGCCCCCTGGCTAAGGGTGGTAGTAGTGGTAGGCATCCAGCCCCCCTGGCTAAGGGTGGTAGTAGTGGTAGGGCATCCTGCCCCCTGGCTAAGGGTGGTAGTAGTGGTAGGCATCCTGCCACCCTGGCTAGGGTGGTAGTAGTGGTAGGCATCCTGCCCCCGTGGGTGAGGGTGGTAGTAGTGGTGGGCATCCTGCCCCCTGGCTAAGGGTGGTAGTAGTGGTAGGGCATCCAGCCCCCCTGGGTTGAGGGTGGTAGTAGTGGTAGGCATCCTGCCACCCTGGCTAAGGGTGGTAGTAGTGGTAGGCATCCTGCCCCCTGGCTAAGGGTGGTAGTAGTGGTAGGCATCCTGCCCCCCTGGCTAAGGGTGGTAGTAGTGGTAGGCATCCTGCCACCCTGGCTAAGGGTGGTAGTAGTGGTAGGCATCCTGCCACCCTGGCTAAGGGTGGTAGTAGTGGTAGGCATCCTGCCCCCTGGCTAAGGGTGGTAGTAGTGGTAGGCATCCTGCCACCCCTGGCTAAGGGTGGTAGTAGTGGTGGGCATCCTGCCCCCCTGGGTGAGGGTGGTAGTAGTGGTAGGCATCCTGCCCCCTGGCTAAGGGTGGTAGTAGTGGTAGGCATCCAGCCCCTGGGTGAGGGGTGGTAGTAGTGGTGGGCATCCTGCCCCCTGGCTAAGGGTGGTAGTAGTGGTAGGCATCCAGCCCCCTGGCTAAGGGTGGTAGTAGTGGTAGGCATCCTGCCACCCCTGGGTGAGGGTGGTAGTAGTGGTAGGCATCCTGCCACCCTGGCTAAGGGTGGTAGTAGTGGTAGGCATCCAGCCCCCCTGGGTGAGGGTGGTAGTAGTGGTAGGCATCCTGCCCCCTGGCTAAGGGTGGTAGTAGTGGTAGGCATCCAGCCCCCCTGGCTAAGGGTGGTAGTAGTGGTAGGCATCCTGCCACCCTGGCTAAGGGTGGTAGTAGTGGTAGGCATCCTGCCACCCTGGCTAAGGGTGGTAGTAGTGGTGGGCATCCTGCCACCCTGGGTGAGGGTGGTAGTAGTGGTAGGCATCCAGCCCCCTGGGTGAGGGTGGT